>JBCJKH010023897.1:0-11578 GCA_039877255.1 Loriculus beryllinus | reverse complement strand
CCAGCATCCCTATAGGCCCCCTTCAGATACTGGCAGGCTGCTATGAGGTCTCCACGCAGCCTTCTCTTCTCCAGGCTGAACAGTCCCAGTCTTCCCAGCCTCCCGCTCCGCGTCACCTCCTCTTAAAGAGGAGCCCATGGAAAATCAGTCCAAAGCAGTGGGAACGGGCTATCCAAAGCATCCAGCCTATTCCTACGTCCCTTTCCGGGGCCGCAGACTCACAACCGGCTCCACCTGCCTCGCTAACCCGTATCGCCGGCCGGTAAACGGGAACGAGCCGCAACGTAACCCCGACGGCTGCCCCAGACCCAACGGCTCTTACCGGCGGCAGCCGCAGCACGAACTGGCTCTCCAGCTCATGCGGAGCATCGTCCTTGCCTTTACTCATCTCCCCTTCTTCTCCAGGAGCACCAAGCCTGAAACCCAGGGTGACGGCAGCCCCGCACCGGGGGCACCTGCAGCCTGCCCGAACACCGGGGCCTCGCTGCCGTCGCTACCCGGTCTAGCTCAGCCGGGCGGAAACCAAGGCTCGGTGTGCCGGTAACAGCCCTCCCCCGGAACGGAGCCTGTGCCGAGCACCGGAAGGAGTGGACGGCGGTGGTGTCATGGACGCGGAGGGCGGGCGGTTCCGGTTCCGGTTCTGGTTCTAGTTCTACGTGGGGGCTGAGCCTGGCGTTGGCTTCCAGCGCCTTCATCGGCGGCAGCTTCATCCTCAAGAAGAAGGGGCTGCTCCGGCTGTGCCGCCGCGGCCGCACCAGGGCAGGTACCGCGGCTGCGGGCACGGGGGGCGGGCGAACGGGGAGCGCAGAACGCACCGGGGCTTGAGCCGACGGCGGGGCCGGGCCCTGGCTCACGGCATCGGCACCTCCGCCGGGATTTGGCTGCCTCCTCCTTGCTTGTGGGGCTGCTTGGTCCGAAAGGAGGCTGCTTCCACAGGGAAGCGCCCGTAGCCACACGGGGTTCGTAAAAAGGGGCCTTGGAACTGCTCTTTTCGAAAGCAAACCCGGGGTAAAGTCTTTGCTTTTAGGGTAAAGGAATCAGTGCTTGCCCATGGCCAGTGTGTGACAAGGCAGCCTTGTGCTTGGAGATCAGGCTGATCCCACTTGCTTGCTTCCCTGCGGCTGTTCTGGTGTGATAAGCCTGTTGGGTAGGTTATAGGATTATAGAACCAGCCAGGTTGGAAAACACGTTTGAGATCATCAGGTCCAACCTTTACCCCAGCACTGCCAAGGTCACCACTGACCCATGGCACTGAGGGCCTCGTCTACACAGCGTGTGAATGCTTCCAGGGACGGTGATCCCACCACTGCCCTGAGCAGCCTGTTCCATACCTGAGCACCCTTTCGGTGAAGAAATTGTTCCTAATATCCAATAAACCTCCCCTGGCACAGCTTGAGACTGTTTCCTCTTGTCCTATCGCTTGTTACTTGGGAGAAGAGCCCGACCACCACCTCACTATAACCTCCTTTCAGGTACTTGTGGAGAGCGATGATCTGAGGTTTCTTGTTGCTCTTTCTTACTTAGGACAAGGAGGTCACGCGTACCTGCAGGAATGGCTTTGGTGGGCAGGACTGCTCTGCAGTAAGTACCTGCTCTAAAGGTGTGAAAGGACACACTTACGAGTGCGTTAGTCATGGTTTCCAGTTGCTTTCGTGTTTTATTTATCTGAGGATGCCGTTGATCTAATCATAACTCTGTATATTCTAAATTCTCACGCATTACTAGGTTTCTTTGCTTAAACAGGAGTTGAGGAGCTGGTCTGAGTTAAGCACTTCTGACATGGCCTGCCCAGACAACGTAGTTATAACAGCACATCCAGCGCTGTGGGTTTAGTGCTACAGCAGTTGCAGCAGCTCTGGGTTATACTTTTCAACGTTATTAATCAAGTTGACTTGAGTTACCTTTTACAGAGCTGTAAAAGCTTATCCTGGAAGGACAAGAACATGACTTAGAAACATGGGTCAAAACTCCTTTTAGCTTTGAGAACATTCTGGAACTACTTTCCTGTGGTTCCTGCTAATGTGAGCAAAGATCACCGTGCAAAACCACACAGCCTTTGCAAGAGAACCTGTATCAGGCTTCTGCTTGTTCCTGCTGGTGCTGTGCTTTCCTGCTTGCACAAGGTAACCTCAGGGAAACATGGGCTGCTCAGGTGGAAACGGAGGCTCTCTTGTGACTGCTCTCAGCCGAATCGCTCCTCTGATGCTCACCTGACAGTGTTTCTCTTGCAGTGGGAGTTGGAGAAGCAGCAAATTTTGCTGCCTATGCCTTTGCCCCTGCAACTCTGGTAACTCCACTGGGTGCTCTGAGTGTCCTGGTTAGGTAAGCAGCCTCAGAAACACCCTGACCTCCCTCAGCTACCACCCCTTAGTGGTGAAACCAGTTGCTCTGCTTTCCTCCCTCTCTTCCCTCAGGTACCCCATCTCTTTGCCTCATGGGTTTGGGGTTTGTTTTAATATCTTTCAGTGCAGTTTTGTCTTCCACCTTCCTGAATGAGCAGCTGAATGTTCATGGGAAGATTGGCTGCATCCTCAGTATCCTGGGCTCCACAGTGATGGTGATCCACGCTCCGCAGGAAGAAGAGGTTTCCAGCCTGGAGTCAATGGCAGAGAAGCTGAAAGATCCAGGTACTTATGTATAGAGGGTCCTATCAATTCAGGCTTGGAAATGACAATAGAAGGTGGGATACAACTTGGATAGATTAGGAAGGACTGAACTAAAGAGTAATTGAGCTGTTTCTTATTCTGTACATCAGTGGAGGAAACATTCCCCTGTGTCTACGATAGCTTGTGGGTTGTCTTCTGTGGTGGGCAAAGACTGGGGTCTCCACACTTTAAATGTGAAAGAAACAGCACAAGAGATGCAGGAAGATGGAGCACAGGAGAGGAGCAAAGCAGAGTTACACGTAGATGCTGCTGCTCATTAGAGGAAGTGCTCTGGCAGGGTTATGCACTCCTATGATGTGGTGCTTTCCTCTTTATCCCACCACAGCCCACAGAATTCAGGTAGGGCTTCCCAAGCCTTCTGCCACCTTCCTAGACCTCCATCTCTACTTGCTGTTCAGTTACATCTGTCACTGGTGCTGCTGTTCTCTGGTAGAGATCTTTAATTCTTCTTCCCCCAAGGATTCATTGTATTTGCTGTCTGTGTCCTGGTGAGCACCCTTCTGCTTATCTTTGTGGCCGGCCCCCGTTACGGACAGAGCAACGTCCTGGTTTACGTTTTGGTGTGCTCCGCCATCGGCTCGCTTTCTGTGTCCTGTGTCAAAGGCTTGGGAATTGCCCTGAAAGAACTGTTTTCTGGGAAGCCAGTGCTGAAAGAACCACTGGGCTGGGTGCTCCTTGTGTGCCTGGTGATCTGCATCAGCATCCAGATCAACTACCTGAACAAAGCCTTAGACATCTTCAACACGTCTGTGGTCACACCCATTTACTACATGCTGTTCACCACAGCAGTCATGATGTGCTCTGCCATCCTCTTCAAGGAGTGACAACACATGGTGCTGGACAACATCATCGGCACCATCAGCGGCTTTCTCACCATCATGTCTGGCATCTTCCTCCTGCACGCCTTCAGGGACATGCCCTTCACCCCCAGCCTCCTGCCCCTCTTCCTCCAGCAGGGCAGGACAGACCTGCATGCCTCGTGGAGGAGTGCAGACAGACATCAGTCGTGTCCACACCAGCCTCTTCTGCCCTCAGAGGACAAAGGCTCTCAGAGCACAGAAGAGGAGGAGGAAGGTGAGGGCGTGTGAGGAAGCCTCTGAACTGCTTGCTTCTGCTCCCACCACTGAGCAGCTCTGCTGCGAGGTTGAACCTGCTGCCTCAGCTGCTGCTACACCAGCCTCAGGTGTGAGATGGGGGAGCTGCCACTGCCAGGAGGCTGACAGAGACAGCAGCTTCCTGTGGGCTACAGACAGGAGCCTTGGAAACTGCCCAGCTCCTGGGATCTGGTGCCTCTTCACTGTTCTTACACGTGAAGAATCCATCTGTCCTTATCAGGACACAGGCTTCAGCTGCCCAGAGGCCCGCAGCACTAACACAGTGCTAACCCTTACCGAGTGTGGAAACCACACTTGTGGGGAGGCCTCAGAGCCCTTTTTAAAGAACAGAAGATTAACAGTGACAAACTAATCTAACCCGGTGCTGAGATGGCAGGGATGGCTGTCTGGCCTGAAAAGACGACATACCCACAGTATTCATTCCAGTACTTGGTTTGCTCACTCTGCTAGAATTTATTTACAGATTCACATCCAAGAACAGAGTACAGCCAAAACGGGAAAACTTCCGTGGTGCTGCCACTGCTGTGGCTCTTACAGAGGGACCAACCTCTTCATGCAGTATCTGCTGTGCAGGTGATGCAGCGCCTGCTGACTGTATTCTATTAAAAACCGTTCTGTTCAGTTACCGAGTGGCTCATGTTCCATTTGTACCGAGAGCTGGGCCATGCTGAAAGGCCTGAGGGGTTACAGGGTAGGAAGAACCGTGCCAATGCTCCAGAGAAACTCAGGATAAGGACAGGAGAGGGAATCGCTTTGGGAACAGGAGCGACCTAAGAGTCCTTAGCTATTGAGGTAAGTTTCTTAAAGATAACTAGACAGCCACATCCTCACTTATGTGGGTTTCTATCTGCATAGCTCTGCTGAACGCATCCTGAATTTGTTCCCAAGCCACCCGTGTTAGGAACTCACACACCATGTCCAGCCACCCATGGCAGATGGACACTTGCAGAACTGCTTTAGCAGGTTCCTGTATAGAGCCCCAAGCCATTGCCAGTGGTCATTCCAGGCTTCCCAGAGCCGTGCAGTATGTAAACACTGCTGAAATGCCATGCTGCCTTTCCAGAGCGCAGGTGAGGAGTTTGCTGTTTTTCCAGTTTAGAAGCTACTCTCTGTGCCCTGGGGACAGAGGTCAAGAAGACACAGCCACAGGCCTCCCTCCAGTCACCTCCACAGGTAAAGGTGCATGAGGTTATAAAGTACTTGGTTATTTATTTCCTGCATTTAGTCTAAAGAAACTACTTCTTTACAGGGCAGCAGAAGAGGAAAAGCCACAGCCTCTCCCAGAAGCAAGTTTAGATTCATGGGATCAAATTAATTGAGCAACAGGTCCCAATTTGGAACAGACCTTCTAGCCCAAAGATAATTATACCCCCTCCCTACTAATTGTACAATAAGCAGGATCACTGGGAAAGAGGGGGAGTGGCAAGGCCAGATTTTCAGTCCTCAGTGGCCATCTACCTGAACAAAGGAGAACCTCATGTTAGAAATTAACCCAGTTAATATTTATTACGTTGACCAGGGGAAAGCAGTTAATGGAGCGAGTCAGTATGGGCAGAGTTGTGCTGCAGTGTGAAAACCTGTCGCTTTGGCCACATGAATGATTTACCTGTGGAAAGTAGTCCCCAGTAGTGATACTGCCTGGGATGATCACTGTGCCCAGCAAGCTCTTCTCACTAAGGGTACCTCTCCCACATTGAGCAGCGATGGCACCTACAAGGGCTTGTGTCTACCCAGGAGGGTCCGTTTTGTGCAGCACCATTAAGGCAGCGGTCACGGTCTGGCCTCACGCAGAGCTGATGTTCGCATCAGCACTGGGAGCACCCCCAAACGTGAGCATCACCACCCCTCCATTCAGCCGAACGGGTGCCTTCCAAACGCTCCCTGCGGAGCGCCGGAGTCCCAGCACAACGCCGGCTGCCGGCCCGCGGAGCCAGGAGCAGCACATCGCCCCGGGGAGCAGCGATCGTGCCTCTGCCGTGGGCTCTCATCTGCCTGCAACTTCCCCGAGCCTGGCATTGAATTCAATCCTAACCCCCCGAGCCGCCGCCGCGGGCTCATTGTGGCAGCGGTAACCAGGAGCCGGCGGGGGGTGACCGGTGTCCCTGGGGGGGTATGGGAGGGCTGGGGGTGGGTGGGTGAGCCCGGGTCCCGCTCAGTCGGACAGGCTCTCCGAGAAGGCCGATTTGGATTTCTGCGTCTGCTCCAGCCGGTTCAGGATGAACTGACTCGTGTCGATGAAACGCTCCACGCAGTTCACGAAGCACGTCTCGGCCCGGCTGTCCAGCTTCGGGCCCGGCTTGTCCATGCACTTCTCCTGCACACAGCGGGGGACCCGTTGGTCCCGGACGTACCGCGGCCCGGGAACCCCCCCCTCCCCACCGGGACCCCTCCTCCAGCCCATCCACGGACTCCCCCCGTCCCGTCCTCCCCTTCCCCACGAGCCCCCTCGCTCCCATAACGGCTCCATTTTGTCCCCGTCTCCCTTTTCCCCTTGGGGACAAAGGTTCACCCGCCCGCCCTACCACCACCACCACCACCACCACCACCACCATCGCGACCGCGACCCGCCGCGGCGGTGACCGGAACCGGGCCGCCCCGTACCCAGCAGAGCTCGGTCATCTGGTGCACCAGCTGCTGGAACCGCTGTTTCTGCGTCTCCACCTCGATGAAGCGCTGCAGCTGCGGGTCGGCAGCGCCCAACCCTGCGGCGGACGCGTCCATCCCGATACCGGTGCTACCGGTACGGCCGGGTCCCGCCGCGCCGCGACCTTCACGTGCCGCGCCACGCCGCCGCCGCCGCCGCCGCGCGTGCGCAGAGCCCGCCCTTTCTACCGCGCCTAGCGCCCCCTGCCGGCGGGGCGGTATCAGCGAGGAGCCGGCGTTGGGATCGCTTTATTGAGCAGCCCCCGGTGCCGGACCGGTACGTTCCGGTGCTGGGCTCGGTGACGGGACGGACATGAGGGTCCCCTCGGGTGCCGTGTCCCGTTGCAGCAGTCCCGTGGTACCAACACCGAGGTCAGGGCTCCTCGTCCGTGATGTCCAGGATGCTGGCCAGCAGCGCTGAGAAGGCGGGACGCTCCTCCGGCTTCTGCGGGGAGAAAGGAGAGCTTGAGGAGCCGGGTCCCGGCATCGCTGCGATGGGCACCGGGCTGGGGGCCGCTAACCTCATGCCAGCAGCTGTACATGATGGTGTAGACCCGCTCCGATGCCTGCTGCGGGCGGTAGAGGCGCAGCCCCTGGATGACGTGCTCCGTCGTCTCGTTGTTGTTGAACCTCTCGTAAGGCATCTTCCCCAGGGAGTACACTTCCCACATCAGAACGCCTGGAGCAGGGAACGGCAGGCACGGTTCGTGGCATGGAGGCAGCTGTGGATGGAGAACTGCTCCCCATCTCCGAGCCATTCACGCTCTTACCGAAAGCCCAGACGTCAGACTTGCTGCTGAACTTGCTGTACAGGAGCACTTCAGGGGGAGACCACCGCACTGGGAACTTGGACCCCATGGAGCTCGTGTACTCGTCATCTAGAACGTACCTACAGCAGGTAAATAGACCAGGGTGCCTGCCTCGTACTCCACAGATTACTATTACGTGCAACCAACGAAGCCCAAACGGAACTGGCAGCTCTCAGAGTGACAACAGGTTGGCCTCCACATGGGTTTCAACAGGCAGAAATAGGGTGACACAAAAGCATAGCCACAAAAAAAAGGGGATGTGGAGAGAACGCTGCCTCCAGGAGACCAGAGGTGAGAGAAAGAAGCAGCAAAGAGAGGGGGATAAGGGACAGGGGAAGTAAGAAAGGGATGGTGGAAAGTGGAGAGGTGGAAGGTTGAGCCAGATAGATGGAGAGGAAAGGCAGAAGACAAAAAACAGAGCTGAAGGACTAAGATGTAGAAGAGACTGAAGGAGGAGCTGCAGGACTGAGACAGGAAGGTGACACAGACACATCCACCAGACCTGGAAAGGCCAAAATCCGATACTTTCACAATTCCTTGCTCATTCACCAAGCAGTTGCGAGCAGCCTGTGGGTAGAGAGATGGAGGCAGTCACTCCTTCCTGCTCCTGCCTCCAGCATCCCGCTTATCTACAGAGGGGCAACTTCTCTGGTGGGACTCTGAATAAAGCAGCACCAGGAGGAGATGAGGTCCAGCACCCAGCAGCACTGCAAGCTAGCGATGCCAGCCCAAGGCTGACAAACTGCAGGCTCAGCTTTTCATGGGAGTTAAGAGGTCCCGTTCATGCCTGAGCCACAAACCCTACCCTAGCCACAGGTTGATTTCCCATCTGCTGGAAAACTATCCAGGCCTGCCCTTTCTGCAATCCTTGCTAACTCACTGCAGTGACTTCAGAGCATCCTGCCCATGCTCAGGTGGGCAGGGAAAGCTTAGAGGGATGTGCTGCAGAGCTGCCTCTCCTCATGATGAGCTGGGCCCTGTCTGTCCAGGACATGCTGTGGCTGTTGCTCAGTTGGAGATGTGTCCTTCAGCCACAAGCCTACCAGGTCCCGGTGCAGGAACTGCTTGGATTCCAGGTATTCCATAGCTTCACAGACATCCTTGCACATCTCCAGCAGCTCGGCAGGCTGGAACCGCCGCCGAGGTTCCTTCAGGAAGTTCAGGAGGCAGCCGTTGGCCATGTACTCAGTGATGATGAAGATGGGATGCTGCTTGGTGCAGACCCCATAGAGCTGCACGAGCTTCTCATGAGATAGGTTCCTGTGTTGGGGACAAGAAGGGCAGTTCTGAGCATCTAGAAGGCCAAGCAGCAAAAGCAGCAACTGTGAACACAGAGTGTGGGAAGGGAAGGTGCTCCTGGCCCAGTGATGGTGGAAAAGCTCACCAGGGAATCAGGACAAAGGCAGTAGGTTCTTGGACGCATTTTGCATCCATGCCACCCAGAGGCACAGCCGTTCTGGCACGGCAGGGCCAGCTCTGACCTTGCAGGCTGCTCACCACTTACATCATGACTTTGGCTTCGTCGATGAACTCGTCCTCTGACATGGAGCCCTCCCTGATCATCTTGATAGCAACGTTGTACTGGCCTCTCCACTTCCCGTACTTCACCACACCAAACTGCCCCGTCCCCAGTTCCTTCAGGAAGGTCAGATCCTTTGGGTCAATCTCCCATGACCCTGGGATGGAGACAACAAGCATAATGTGGGTGCAGGTGGCCTCCCTGATCTAGCAAGGCCAAGAAGAGCTCACAAGCATTTGCTGCCTGAAAAAGCATCCCAAAAATCCACAAAATCTGAGACTTGTTCTTCCAAGGGATGGGGAGCAAAGTAATTTATGGCACCTCTCGGTCAGAACTGTCACCAGCGGGCCAGTGACTGTTGGGAAGTGATCCCTGGGAAGGCTGTGAGCCCCTGTGCCAGGGGACAGGCAGGATCCCAGCCTCAGGAAGTCAGTGCTGCAACCAGGGGAAGTGTGAGGCCAGCTTACCATAGCCGAGACCTGCTGTGGAAGGAGCACTTCTCTGGTGCTGAGACACGGGGTACTTCAGTCTGGATATGAGCCCTGAGACACAAGAAGGTAAGATTGCCACACCACACTTACCCAGCAGGGAACACAAGCCTCCTGCCTTCAGCGCAGGAAGGTGGGGATACTGTTGTGTCAGTACAAGCATTGCTGGCCCCACTGTGTCCCCAGCACTGACCGGCAGAGTTGTGCTGGTGGTAGGTGATGAGCTCCGGGATGGTGTTGAACACGTGCTTTTCTGCCAGGTAATACTGATTCTGGGGCGTGCAGCACACAACATAGTGGCGGATCATGCCCTGGGGGTCTCTGGAGAGACAGTATGAGGGGGTCAGCAGCGTGGGGAGGACAGGCAGAGAGGGTGAGGTAGGAACAAGCTCTTCTCAGATCCACTTACACAGAGGACTTGGCATAGACAGACACAGTGTATTTCCCTGTCTTGCTGGTGGAGTCTCGGACAATGAAGCCTCCTTCCTTACCCTGAAAGAGAAAGGGGAGAGCGACGGGGTGGTTACAGGGTGGTGTAACATAACAGGTAAGACATAAAGTGAACGGATTCCTACTTCCAGTCCCTGCCTGAGGGGCCATCTCCCGCAGAGGTCATGTTGGGGTACAGATGGTTCCTGGGGCTGTCGGGGTGATGCTCCCCTCCCAGCACAAGCCAGGTCGGTCCCATGCCAGACACAACATGACAGCTGCCCATGGAGGGCTGGTGTGCAGAACCAGCCCAGGGAGTCAGCTCTTACCTCCTGTTTGAGCAGCTGCTCCGCTTGGCTCCGGGTGATGTTCTTTGAGTACCACCTGGAACAGGGACACATGTCAGGGAGAGCACCACAGCCACTGCTGTCCCCAGCCTGGTCTGAGCCTGGCCCAGGACAGGAATGACTGGAGGCTCTCAAAGGGTAGGGAAGAGGGAGAGGGACCCAGCTGGGCTCGCAGGCTGTGTGTGTTTAACAGAACTGCATGTAAAAATGTCTGACCACGTGCAGCTTGCACCATCCCTGTGCCTTCTACTCACTCGAAGATCTCCAGGGAATTGCTGGTTTCAGTGACATAGTTGCTGGGGATGTATCCTTCCCTCCTGCAGAAGAAAAGGGGCCGGTCACACACTGATGGAGGAGGCCAAGGGGAAAGCAGGATTCTGTCCCAGAAGGCTGAGTAGAAATGGGCTCAAAAACCTCGGTGCAAACCCCTGTGGGTTCACGCTACCACAGCCTGCTTCAGTCTCCTGCACTGTCCTCATGTGCCACCCCACATGGCAGCCTGCTGACTGTGCTAACCCTCAGGATGCTGTAGAGGTGTGTTTGCCATGGCACGGCGAGAGGCCACTGCAGTGGGAGCTCTTACCCGTTCTTGTCACGGGCTTTCCACCAGGGCAGGTGGCTTTCCTCCAGGATGAGGTACTCCTCGCCCTTCTGCAGCTGCAGGTCCTGTGCGTTCATGGGCAGGTAGTTGTAGAGGGCCACCACCTTCTTCATCTCGCCCGCCGTGCTGGGGGCCGGCTCGGGAGGCAACGGCTTCATCTTCCCAGAGCAAAGGAGAGCATGGGACAGGGTGAGGCTGGCAGACACACAGTGCCCAGGAGAGACCCCCAGTGGGGTCTCAGGCAGTGGGCTCAGGCCAGTCACTGCAGTGATCGTCTCAGCTCCCCCGTGTGTCTTCACCAGCGGATCAATCCCACCCCCGGCGCTTTTCATTGCAACATTTCCACCTCAGAGACCCGTCCTCACGAAAGAGAAGAGTTTTCTCTCCACGTTTTGGTTTAACCTGTGACTCCTCCACCCTATCCTAGGGCTTCCCCATCTTCCCAGCTCCTCCTGCGGAACCTCAGTTGATTTTCCTCCAGGCTTTTGATTCGAGCTCCCTCTCCCTCAGGGGAGACACCCCTCTGAGAGCAGGGCCCTGGCCTGTACATCTCTGAGCAATGTCATTGAACATGTTGGCTTTTCCCAGTTAGTCTGCTCCTTACACACCCCGGAGTAAACCCACATGTTGCTGCTGGCCCCTACCTGGTCCTCCTCAGGTGTGGGGGGAAGAGGCTTCTTTGTCTTGCGATGCGACCGCCCAACTTTTAAACCTTCCAAACAGAAAAGGGACTTAAGGTGAGGAAAAATGCCATGGCCTGAGGATGGGGCGAGGGGAGGGTGCCCAGTGTCTTACTGCCATTCCTGCTCTCCAGGATCTGGCAGCCCATGGCATTCTTGGCTGTCTGGGAGCAGCACAGGTACTGGCCGTCGATCCAGAAGCAGGGGTGATACTTCTGTACCAGTTCGCTGTTGTACCGGATCACTGTGGCAGAGAAGGGGGGGATGAGTGCTGCGTCCCC
>JBCJKH010023894.1:42817-81297 GCA_039877255.1 Loriculus beryllinus | reverse complement strand
GTCACAGGACAGATGTCATATGTGTCTCGATATTGAAAGGGATGGAAATAAATGTGGATTATGTCTTTCATTGGTACTTTTCTTCTAAGGGACTCAAGGAACCACCTAAAAATAGAAATTAAGCCTCCAGAGCCACTTGTTAGACTCTTCTCCAGTATTTTATTGACTCTTTCCTTCCATTATCATTGTCAGTGTTTTTGTCTCTCACTGGGCAGTTTTTCTTCCGCTCAGCTCATACCACTGTGCTCCTCACTGTTTCTCCTGTGTGTGTCACTTTGGTGCTTCTTTCTTCTTTGTCATTATTTTGTTATTCCCTTTGCCCATCTTTATAGACAGCACTGGATGGGCTGAAATTGAAAGCATCCTCAGACTTCTTTATTTTATACTAATTACTGGTTATGCTGCAGGCTATAGTCCCAGGCTAAAATTCTGTTTCCAGCTCTCTAAGGAGTTTCATGTAACATGTTTTAAAAAAATTCCCACAAGTTCTCCAAATGTGCTGTCTTCCCCACAGAGTATAACATAGTATGCAATATTGTTATTAAAATGTTTTTTATCTTAAAAAATATCTATTGCTACTTTCTAGGAAAAAATAATGTTTCTGGATAAGTGCTAGATACTTACGACTAGCTCACTGTTTCCTGTGGCCTTCTCTGTGCTGTCTATCCTAGGATCCTAGATGTTTTCTGAAGCCCTGAATCACTAAAGCACTCAAGTAAAAACACTTTGCCCATGTACTGGGGGCAGAGATGCTTGTGTTCTGTATTGCTTTCCCATGTATCCATGATTAAGTATGTACTTAACTTTAAATGGATGTCTAATTCCATTTAGCTCAGTTAAACTCATGTTCAGAGTTAAACACTTACTTGTGTATCTTTCTGGGTTAGGGTACAAGGTGGGATTTAAAGTGTTAATGCATAATGCTACTTCCAACTGTACAATCTGTCATTTAAATGCTAAAATACAGTGCAAGACCTGCAGAAGTGCATATGGGAGCATCATGAATAGCAAATGAATCTATTTTGATCCTTGATGGATGTTTCAATGAATAACAAATGAGTTCATGGTGATTGGACACAGAAAGTGTTAGTGATGGGATTTTTTTTCCTGGCATAATAAAGGAATAATCTTAAAGTGATGGTATGAGAAGGTGTGTATTTAGTGGCCTCCATACAGCCTGTTGTGCTATTGCCTTTTCTTTAGCTGTGCTTCATGCTATTTTTTTTAAAGAGAAAATCCTCCATGTTCTATAATGCTTTTCTCTCATTAAGGTTTTTTTCTGATATGAAGAAATTAACCAGTATACATTAAATATGCATGCAGTATACTACTTTCCAAAACACTTAATTCCATCAAACCTTATCAGATCTTAAATTATATGTTCAGACCATTCTTTTGAAGGGAGTAATTCTTTTACTATTGATCCCCTGCATAAAGCAAAATGTTTTTTTAGTTTTCAGAAGAGAGAAAGAGGGTAAAGAGCATAGTTTTGTTCTTGGAACTCAAAGTGTTTCATTACTATTGTAGAAATATAGCTTGGAGTACTGTCTGAACATCCCACAATCTGGCAGTCAGGTATTTAAGTAAAGCATAGAAGTCTGTGATGGATATGTAGTGATTCTTACCAGAAAGTGTAGTATTAATTTTTTTATTCTTTCCTCATTGCCAAACTAATTACTTGGCTAACTAGTGCATGTGCTTGCTGACTGATTTACTCATACAAATCTTTCCTTACAGACTTCGCTTGTCGCATATGGAAGATGGTTACCATATGAGTTTGAACAGTTGATGCTTTATATACTCACAGTGATTCAAGTTTAATACATTATCTTTGAACACAGTTCTAGGGTTAGTTTCAAGTGATTCTACGATTGTTTGCTCTAAGAGACAACTTTTTTAAGTCAAAGTTTTCACAGAAATATATTGGTCATTTTGCTGTCCAGGTGCAAAATCCAGCTGCATCAGCTTCCTTTAATTGCCAAGCAACCAAGAGGGAAATATCTGCTAGTTATGAATATGTTCTGAATTGATAATTGCAACAAAATAATGCTATGCCTGTTCAGCTGACAAGTAAATCAGAAGGCTAAAGGTTGTTGCATGTCATTAATGTTCACTGCTGATTTACTACTGCCGGTAAATTCAGGTTACCCATTCTGCCTCAGCAGAACACAATACATAAAATCATTAAAAGGATATAAATTTAAATGTTAGCAGGTGTAACGAAAGCATATGGATATATTTGTGCACTCTTTTTATAAGATCATGAATTGCCATGCACAAAATGACCTTTTTCTACAGCTAGATAGCAAATGTAGTACAATGTGTGTTGCATATATATTAAACACTCCTGACCTTTCCAGAAGAGTCAATTCTGCCTTATTAGATCTATTGAATTTTGCTTTTGCAAATACAAGGACTGATTATCCTCCTGTTATCTTTATAGCAAGTTAGCTGTATTTCCACTGTACTCAAAATAATCAACATGCTGGAGGGAAAAATGCCATCTAGAAGCTCCATAAGGAGCTTGATCAGCAGGTCAAGGGATGAGATTCTTCCTCTCTACTTTGCTCTTGTTAGACTCCACCCTGAGTACTACATTCATTTCTGAGGCTCCCAATATAGGAAGGACATGGGCCTGCTGGAGCAAGTCCAGAGGAGGGCCATGAAGATTATTAGATCGCTGGAGCACCTTTCCTATGAAGACAGGCTGAGAGAATTGGGCTTGTTCAGCCTGGAGAAGAGAAAGCTCAAGGGAGCCCTCATAGCAGTCTTTCAGTACAAGGGTGCCTACAAGAAGTCTGGACAGGGAATTTTTATGAGGGTGTCTAGTAATAGTACAATGGGGAATGGCTTTAAACTGACAAAGTATAGATTTAGATTAGATACAAGGAAGAAATTATTTACTGTGAGGGTAGTGAAGCACTGGAACAGGTTCCCTAGAGAAGTTTTGGCTGCCTCATCCCTGGAAATGTTCAAGGCCAAGTTGGATGGGGCTTTGAGCAAACTGGTCTAGTGGAAAGTGTCTCTGCCCATGGCAAGCAGTTGGAATTAGATGACCTTTAAGGTTCTTTCCACCCCAACCCAACCCTTTCTGTGATTCTAAAATTGGTCTGAAACTATTGAGTATAAGAACAGATAGCATCAGGATGCACGTACTGAACTTTTAGACCTGGATTATGTAAATCCAGTATTCTGAGACTCCCTTGTTCTCCCACATATTCTTAACCCATACCCTGACCATGCTATACTGCACAAATGTAGCATATGCTGTGTAGCTGGGATTTTGTATGTTTTTCCTTTGTACAGAGGGTATGGACACATTCAATGTAGCTTTGATAGCAGTCTTGGGGTATAATTTATGTACCTTTATTCTATGCAGATAAGAAAATTTATATACTTATAAACTATAAGTTTATACTTACAAGTAAGTTTAATTTACCTTTTCTATTTTGGACTCTGAGTTGTCTTCAGCAGGAGGAAAAAGGATGTGAGAGAAAAACCACCAAGTCACTTGAAGAAGTGCTTGTGTGAAATGCCTTTAAGCTTGATGAGTTTTGGGCACTCTACATTGGCAGCACAACTGTGGAGAAGTTCATTTGATACACACAGTAAACCCCACACTCCTCCTCTGACAGCTCTTTACTTTCATTGCTATTAATTCATCCAACCATTTGGAGAAACAATCTCAAGAGATTTGTTTGGTATTTTCTATTCAGGAAGAAGACTTAACATTTGCTGCTCCTTTGTTGTATCTGATGTTTCAAGTTGTCCTTGGTTCAGCAGTAGCAGTCATTTTTCTCCTTAGCAGCTGGTGCAGTGCTGTGGTTTTGACTTTCAGCCTGGGAACAGTGCTGATAATACCGATGTTTTTAGTTACTGCTCAGTAATGTTTACTCTGACCAAGGACTTTCTGAGTCTCATGCTCTGCCAGGGAGGAGGGGAAGCCGGGAGGAAGCAGAGGCAGGACACCTGACCCAAACTAGCCAAAGAGGTATTCCATACCACAGCACGTCATGGCAAGGATGTAAAAATGGGGGCAGTTACCCAGAAGAGCTATATCACTGCTCGGTCGGGCTGGGTATTATTCTTTCGGCGGGTGGTGAGCGGTTGTATTCTCTTCCCTTGTTATTTCCCTTATCATCATTATTATTGGTGGTAGCAGCAGTGGTTTTGTGTTATACCTTAGTTACTGCACTGTGCTTATCTCAACCCATGGGAGTCACATTCTTTCGATTCTCCCCCCCATCCCTCCAGGAGTGGGAGGTGGAAAGGGGAGGAATGAATGAGGACTGCGTGGCTGATTTACGGCTGAGTTTAAACCACGACACATACCCATGTCTTATTTTCAGACATGTTATCCACTAGCAATAAAATAAATCCACATGCTAACTACAAACATTTTTGGGGTGAATGCACATCTGGCACGGTAGTGTTCAAACCCTGTCCTGTCTGACTGATCTGTGTGGCTGGCTTGAACTTCAGAAGTGGATTCCATCTAAACCATGACCACTTCTGCATCAGCAGATGTAGTTATAGATCTGTGGATGTGGCTCCCTTTCCTTTTAAGAAGTCTATATTTTGCATCTGATAGTGGCAATTGGGTGTTGAGAGAAAAACCTGTAGTTTTGCTGTGGTACACGGCTTCCTGCAGAGCTTTTGGTGAAGCATTCATTTTGCCTATCAGAAAATCTTTATGTCAAAAGTTGGTTGGCCAAAATGATGAAACAATACAAATCCAGGAGTTGCTTTCTTCCTCCTGTGACTCAAGGTAAAGTGTCAGTTTTACACATTAAAAATACAGATGCTAATATACAGATGGACAGTGTTGCTGACAGATTTGATTTATGTTGATTTATGCAGATTGCTACTGAAAAGCTAAGACCCATTGAATCTATTTCTTAACCTCGCAATAGAGGGTTTGCAATACACAAGTACACTGAGCAATGATTGCAGGTTGACAACTAATTAATCTGGGTTGTAAGGAAATCTCATGGTATAGTGGTAACATGGGCCTAGAGGCAAACACATCTAGCTGCTTGGAAAGCACCAGGTAAATTCTAATCATAGATAGCATGAGCTGTGTTTCATTTTCCTCAAGACCACACAAATGCACCAAGGCTATAGCTTATCCCTACTACAACTTCATCTCTCTGCATGTCATGCTTCTTTTAACCTGGGGGTTTTCCACTTTTCTCAATAGGCAGACTCCTAGGAAGCGATCCAGTGAAGATGTGGACCCTGTATCCTTGGTTTAAGCCTACTGACAAGGCATGGGCTCTTTCCAGTAGTGTTTCTCATGGCTTGCTTAGAAGTAGCCCTTAGTCACCTAGCAATCTACTACAGAAAATTATCATCCATTTTTGGAATAGTCAAAAGTTTGGCTAATAAGAAATCTCTTTGGAGATGGAGGACACGGAAAATGCTTCTAATATTTCAAATGAAATGCCGTTCAGAGACTGTAACTTAAAGGGAGACTGACAATGTATGTTGCTGTTAACAAGGCTGCCACAGGCACTGACAGTATTTTTTGTTGTTTCTTAAAACTAGTTTTATATGTCATGGCTAATAATATTAGATGGGCTTCAAGTTGCCTGACTTGTTCATGGGCAAGGGACTGTCAAAGAAATTACTCCTCTACAGTAAGCTACGTACACATCTAAAAGCTTCAGACTTCCTCCACGTACCTACAAGCAATTCTAGTGATGTTGAAGAGGAAGGACTCCAAGTGCTTCCAGTACAACATTGTTCATAAGAGGATATAGCTCCATTTTGAGTGAAAATGTAGGTTTTTAGGAACAGATATGTATAAAGCGGCTGTAAATACATTAAGGCTAGGAATTAAGTGGAAGTAGCTTACTATGGAAATAAGTTTTTGATCAGCCTTTCTTAAGTGACATCAGTCTTCATATAGCTTATCTAGTAATGCTTTTTTTTTTTTACAGAACTTTAGTAATTTTCCCAAAGGGTTAATGTGGCTTGTTGTTTTCAAAGGACACGGTAAATAATAATAAACAGTAAGTAATAATATATATTTTTAATTAACATGTTTCTTGTTAATTACTTGTCCACTCTTTGAAAGCTGGAATAAAAGCAGTCCCCTAGTGATTTATGAAATGAGGGTATGCTAAATTTATTTGGTGTCATGGTTTTCTGTACTTACTGGAGTCTGTGTCATGACAGACTCAGCTGGTCTGCAGGTGTGTATAACAGAAGCCTGCAGTGGCAAAAGTTTTGTTTGGCTGCATCAGTCACTCACTGGAAGAGAGAAAATTAGCACGGAATTTGCATCTTGAGAAACCAGACATTTGAGTTAAAGTGGGAAAATGCATGTTAAGGCAGTGACAAGAAAGCCCTTTGACTTATAGCTTTACAAATGTCTTTGCTCATAAACATGTTCTTTCTCTTTGCTCTGTGGAGTTGTACAAGAAGCCACTTGGAAGACTCTTTGGTTCTTAGATTATTCCATGATCTTGAAGCTGTTCTTGGATTAGGATATTTTCCCGCGAAATTGGTGTGGGAGTTCGTTTATGTGCAGAAGTGGATTGCAAACCTGAGGTTTTGTGACACTTTGTTCCAAAAATTATGTGTTTAAAAATAAATAAGGTATATTAATAATAGGTATATTAATAATAGGTATATTAATAACAGGGACTGTAGTGACAGTACAAAGGATTATGGGTTAAAATTTAAACAGGGGAGGTTTAGGTTGGATATAAGGAAGAAATTCTGGATACAAGGAAGAAATTCTTTACTGTTAGGGTGGTGAGGCACTGGAATGGGTTGCCCAAGGAAGTTGTGAGTGCTCCATCCCTGGCAGTGTTCAAGGCCAGGTTAGACAGAGCCTTGGGTGACATGGTTTAGTGCTTATGGAAGAGGGGTTGGAACTGGATGATCTTAAGTTCCTTTCCAACCCTAACTATCCTATCATTCTATAATTCTGTGTTTTAATATCTTTAATATTTTATAAAAACAGAGAGAAGAAACAGATTTAATAACTTTTAAACATCTGCCCAGAATAATAGTTTTAGTGTTTATCATGCTTTAAAGGATGGGGATAGTCTAGATGATCTTTTTCAATTCTTTACAGCAATATTTTCTTTCAGCAGGGAAATGTTATTCATATACCGATTATATTCTCTCTCAAAAGTGAGTCCCCTCATGAAATCAGAAAACTTGACATGTTTTTGTATTTTCCATGTTGACACAAACATTTCCTTTCTCTTTGAAGCAGCAAGGAAAAAAAAACTGTGTCAACATTTACCAATTAAAGATGATGAATAGAAGAAAGGGGAAGAGCAACAACAGTAGAAGGAAGTAATAGAGAAGAAGGAGCAACAAAGGAAACAGCATTTGTGTAATTCAAGGCTTTATGACTGGAAATTATGCATCATACTCACACAAAGCTAAAACAAGAAAAAAGTTCTCTAAGGGAGCTATAACTCAAGCACTGTGAGTGTTGGTGTCACTATTAGAACTATATGCCCAGGACAACATTAGATAAATGTCAGTACAGCTGCATGGTTAGTTATGCATGATTAGTTATGCTGGATTCAAATTCAGAATGCAAAACAGATTCATTAAAGAGAAAGGTTCATTCTGACCCCTTTATTTTTCCATTTCCTTTCCATGCTGTCTTCTTTCCAGTATTTTATAGCTTTTAATGAGCTTTCTTGCACTATGATTCGAATACATGTGTGGAGCACATTTCCCACTGCCTCTAAAGACGAAGTGCTAATTAAAAACATAGCGTACTCCAAAACAATTCATCAAGTTTACATTTAATTTTTGCTGAGAAAAAAACTTGCTAACTGAGCCTTTTAAAAAATTCTATTTCAGACCTTTTTATGAGGTAGGCTTATATTCAAAGCTATGGCCCATCAGCAAGTGGATTTTCACCTGGTTAAAGGGCTGAAATATGTTGTTCAGCGGAATAGCTATCCTCCATATTCACCAGCATTTTGTTTTTGCCTCACCTGATTGTTTTCATGATATATTTCAGGAAATCAGACTTTCTTTTTAAATTCTTTTCAAAGAATGATAGCTTAAGTGAGCCTCAGATGTTCTATAAAATCGT
The DNA here is from genome assembly GCA_039877255.1 of Loriculus beryllinus. Classification (NCBI taxonomy): domain Eukaryota; kingdom Metazoa; phylum Chordata; class Aves; order Psittaciformes; family Psittacidae; genus Loriculus; species Loriculus beryllinus. The sequence continues at coordinate 73,223 of JBCJKH010023894.1, read as the reverse complement.
TATTAATGCTTAAAGAGTTGTTTTACATTTTTTTGGTAGAATAACTTCTTTGTTTCTCAAAGATCCCTATGCCTTAACATTCCCACGGTAGCTAAAAACTTATAAACAGTCTCCTACCTGCTGTTAGTTATGTCATTTCTGACAGCAACTGTAAAACTTGGTGGCACTGCAGCACATGAACACAACCTCACCTTGTAATCCTTGATTCAGTAATGGGTTGGTTTAAAACATAGTTGGAGGTAAGTAATAGCCACAGTGTGTGACTGGACTTCTTTTTTTTGCTCAGCTAATGACTGTTTCATACCTGGGAAAGCTTTAGAGTTCTTGTTAGAAAGCAAGAGTTTGTATAAAGAATATATAGTTAAGTACTTTAAAAGTACCATACCATGTCACATATAATCTCCTTCAAATCTCCCAGGACATTCCTTTACATCTGTGTTAGTTCAGCATGTAAATCAAGTCTAAACACCGCCACATATAGCAAAGACCACACAGACAGCTACATATAAAAAAGATCCAGAGAAAATGTGGGTAATCCCCTCAGATCTCTTTCACTGTGCCTATTTCCATCACCTAGTATGTCCTCCATATGGACCCCCTCACCAAACCTCCAGCTCCGTATTCCACAGCAAACTGGTGAGCAGACTCTGTGCACTGAGCCTCCCACAGCTCAGCAAGCGACACAGCCATGGCACTGCAGATAGATAGAGAGAAAGTTGTATTTTAACAGTTTTCTGTGCTCACTTTATTCTATGTCTGCCACTAGCTAGTTCTTACTGTCACGTATATACAAACTTTATTGGGCTAACCTTTATTCACTTAATCAAAGCAAAAACACATCCACAAAAACTATAGATAAGAGTTCATTGCAACTTGCATTTCCTGTAATCATGATTGTTGGTTAGAGACATCTCATATTGTGCTACCACTTTGATTATGGTATTCCCAACAATCTTTCAGGTTATTTTCAAATGGATTATTTGGCTTGCTTTATTTAATGTGACCTCACATAATATTGTCTCTTAGATAGATTCCTAACAACATGCTTTTTAAAGAAGAGGCCTAATAAAAGGTACTTGATATTCCACAGATTTTAGAATACCAGGAATTAAATAAAAGCATAAAAATAGTCAATTACAACTAATATTTAAACATCTCATATACTGGGTAGAAAACAGAGATGAAAATGCTGTTTCAACTTCCACATACTTCCAGCATTCAACACCGCAGTAATTCTCCTATGAAGAGCAAGTTTTAAATTGCATGAATGATACTTTCAAGCAGGATGAAACAGATTCTTTTGCTTAGCGTTAATAAAAACTTATCTTTTGCAACTGGAATACAATCTTTAAATATCTATTAATATTATGATTTCATATACGCTTATGAAACTTGCAATAGAAAATGCGGTAATTTGTATACAATTTTAGTGGAGGTGGAAGTATTTTCCACGGTTTTTATCTGCTTCTTGCAACTCCTTTTAGAATTATACCTAAGATGGGAGACTGGCATGAAATCCCAGCCCTATGCTACTGAGGATGAAGGAAAAAAATTAATGTAAAATCTTGACCTCATTTATTCGCATTCAAGAAGCCTGTGACAATGTCCCTCTGAAGAGAAAGCAAACATTTGTATGTCAGAGGTAAAGTCCTGTCATCAACTAGGCATTAATCCCAGCCTTATCTTGTAGCACTCCTTTAGGAATAGTTATCAAAATTGTCACAAGCCCCACTGAAGTCAGTAGGGCTCCATGCAGATGTTGACTCAAGGATGTGGCAAAGTCTTTAGAAGTCACCAGCACTTAGTAAAACATTCCTAGGGCTTGGATATTCTCCAGGCCTTGCTTAATTTACTTAATATATCTTCTATTTTCCTTTCTTTAGCCTTTTCAAGATCTTGTACACAAGCTCTTCTAAATAATCTGATAAGAGTAATGTAAAGAAAATACACAGAAGATGGGTGGGGAAAAAAGTTAGGAGTAACTTCTCAATGCCACAGACTTTTAAGAACACTGTTTATACCTTTGTAAGGGAATTTTTAGGCCCCTGAAAAAAAATCTCTTGAACTGTGTAATAAAGGAGTTTCCAATGAGTGTAGGACCTACGAATCACAGCGGGATTGTTGTACTACAGCTTCAGTATCAATACCAGAAGAAACTCAGCCCACTGACCTGCTAAACCATGTCCTTGAAAGGGACTTCCACCACGGTTGAAGGCAAACAACCTGTGTGTCAACAATGAAATGAAGAAATAGAGGGTTTGTGACAAAAAATAAGGCAGATGGAAGCTTCTACATTCTCCATAGCCACTGACTGAGGTTATGAGACCACAGTACACTGAGTCTTGTAACAGCCATTTGAATCTTCGCTGCTAAACTTAAATCAAAGAATTTTAAAAGCCCACAATCTTACACACAGACTACAACAGACCATCAGAACACCAACCTGAACTTAAAACACACTTAGACTAGAGGAAGTATTTACTTAGGGTGGCAGAGATGAACTTTTTTTTTGGCATAGAACAAGTCTGCACAAACAGGAACACAGCTGAACCCGGCACTTTTTACAGGATCTAAAGTAACTGAACTGCAAAAAAACCAAAACAAACCTAAAACTACCCAAAATTATACTACATAGGAAAGAAGAGATACATTATTTAGAATGATTTCTCTGTTTTCATAAAGTTGGATCATTTTCAACAACATACTCCTTCAGTGTTTATTGGAACGTTTTTGAAACTCTGGATATCATGTGTTGTACCCAAAGGGCCATTAGTTTCTATAAGAGTGGATGTTTCAGTAAAATCCCTCAGTCCATCTAAAGACTGTTTGTAGTTGCTTATGTCCAAGCTTTATTTAGTGCCACATTGTCACAGTCAAATTCAAGGCAGCACTAAATGCCCTTTCTGAACACAGAGGTCAGCAAAAGCCAAAAAGGCCAAAGACAAATGCTGCTTTTCTACTGATGGTGGGACATGATGAAAATAAACTGCAGAAACAGTTACTTTAATTAAAATACTGGAACTCACATCTCTGATATTTATCAGCCTTCATGGAAACCATTCTCCACTGTCTATACTGATATTCCAAATATAGTTGTGTCTTGTTCCTTCACATTCGTACAAGGGCTACTGAAAGGCTTTAATCCTATAGCTTGGTTTATCTACATTATTACTGCCTAAGCATACATGTGCCCAGTATTCACCCTGACAGGGGAGCTCTCAAGTTTTTGTCCTATTTTTCCTTGAGAGTATCTGCATTATTGAGGACAGACATAACTAAAGTTTAATCTTCCACTGCTTCTTTAGAAAGCATTCATGACCTTCACCAGGCCTATGAAACTTCGTCTTTCTGCCAGTTACCTCTGTTGGTCCTGGAATTCTCATAATCAATCTATTTCTTCTATCTCTGAAAGCAAAATTTATGCCTAAACCACTTCTGTAATCTGTCATTAGCTCGAAGTTCTCAGTGAATTCCTTTTTATATCCTTGTAGTATTGTCACAATAACCCTTTAAAAGCAAATGTACTTTCAAAGGAAGACCTAGAAAATATTACTTTTTCACATTTAAACTGATGAACCCAGGACTGCTGTGAAATAGGTCAGCAATATAATTACATGTATACTCAGGAACTTAAGGACTAATTACAGAACTTGTTTGCATAAATCAAGTAAAATCAATGCAATTCTTCACCTGTGCAAAACTCTGTTGCCATTATGGAAGTGAGGAAGGGCTTAAACAGTTAACTGAAGAGACATATTTTTGTAAGAGAACCAGCTGTGTGCCAGGCTTGAGAAATTCAGCCACTAGTGTTCAAATAAAAACCATAAAGTATTTTGAAGTCCCAAGGTCATCAATGCATTTGTGTAAGCCTCATTAACCTTAACAGACATTATACATATTTGTTGAGGGCAAAACACTCTCCCACAGCTGCAGCTCTTCTTGAATGACTGTAGGCCAGATTATGCTGTAAAATGGGCAAAATTGTAGTGCGTTTCAACATACTAATCAACTCTTTTTGTTTTGGGGCTCACCTTAGCCTGAGGCGTAGCTCCAAGCAGGAGATACGGGGCTGCAAACAGCTGTGGTTCACAGTGTCCCAGCTCCTCCAGTTGTCTACACAGTGACAACAAGGTTCTCATGTTAATTTAAGGGAAGGCGCATCCAAGTGACTCAACTTCTTGCCCTTTGAGCTTTCCCTCTTGCTCAGAAAGAGATCTGGGAATGAGCATAGCTGCTCCCTGTCTGAAACGAAAGCCAGGAAGACTCATGCAGCAGCATAAGGGGTTGGATACAACTGAATCCTTGTTTGGCAGATGTTCCTTAGGACTCATTTTTACCTCTTGCTAAGGTTTCAAATGAATCATTTTAAATCACTGTGAAAGCTGCTAGGGCTTTCATAGCAGGTCAGAGTTAGGACAGAGCCAAGCAGAGGATGAGGGGAACCATGACTTCTTCTGCACAGCCCTGGGAACCAATCACAGGCCAATCTCAGACACAAAATACATCTCTGCCACGAGGCTGAGGAGTGCATTGTCCTGACAGTTGGTCCACGCTGCTGTACTGTCCCTGTACTGTCCTGCCAGACTGCATATTATGTATTACATATTCAGCCATAATATTTCTGTTCACATTCCTTTACCACCTTCCCCATCTCGTAGTATTTGAACATTTGCCAAAAGTGATCTATATCATTATTTTGTAAAGGAAATAGGTGTTGAATGTGTGGTATTGCTTTCTTTATACCATGTATTAACAATAGTAGTTAGAATAATTTTAAGCCGTATTAAGTTATGCCTAAATTTTCTGTCACAGTGAACCCTGAATGAGAAATGTGTTCCATTTTATGCATTGGGTAGCTGAGAGGATCTCTAGGGTTATGAGTGTATGGACAGCTTAGCAACTTGAATGAATAGCAGTTAACATCTGTCTTTTCTCTAGTAAGCAGTGTTGTACCATGCAGTGTTTTGGAAGTCATCACAAGAACAGAAAATGACATTTCAGAAATTTGTGCTAATTTATTAGCCATTTATTTACCTTTGTGCAAAGGTAAAAACTGAATCCCAAGACATTTTGTTTTAACAACATATGAGATGCAAGCAGGGAGATGGTGTGTACCTACCAAGTACCTGCAATCTGTATTTGCAATACGCATACCTTATTTTCCAATGTTGACCCCCCTTTCACTCTCCACTCTCCATTCCTTCCTTTCTGGCCTACAGCAATGGTTGCAGCTAAAAAGAGAGGCACAAATGTGTCCCAGTTTGTGGACAGTCAGGCACTGAAGAGCACAGCAGTTGCAAAAGTGGCACAGAAATACAACTTCCTGGCTTTGCCAGAGGGAATTCCTAAACCCTGGGGGGTTTATTTCTATAACTAATGCTATACAAATGACTCTCTAACTTGTATTCTGTGCCAGATGTGGATGCATGGTAAAAGACTTGGGATATAGCAGGACATGGCTTAATGTCCTGGCTAAGAAGGCTGCTCCCCTGTGCAAGTACCTAAGTGCAAGTACCCAGTTTAAGACATTCAAAGATCTGCAAATTCCAAGGAAAACAGTTGTGGCAGGTGAGAAACATGAAATAAATCATCCCACTTTAGCATCCTATATTCTTCAAGCAACAGACCTGCCTGAGGTTTCCCCTTTTCACCAGACAGCCAAGCATTCTTCCCATTCCTTTTCCCCTCAGGCTGTAGAATCATAGAACAGTTAAAGTTGGAAAGGACTTTAAGATCATAGAATCATAGAATCGTTAGGGCTGGAAAGGACCTTAAGATCATCCAGTTCCAATCCCCCTGCCATAAGCAGGGACATCCCACCCTAAACCATGCCTCCCAAGGCTTTGTCCAACCTGGCCTTGAACACATCCAGGGATGGAGCACTCACAACTTCCCTGGGCAGCCCATTCCAGTGCCTCACCACCCTAACAGCAAATAATTTCTTGCTTATATCCAATCTAAACCTCCCCTCAGCAGCCTGCCACCTCCTTTACGTAGTCCTGCTTCCGTGAATCCCTAACCAAATGCATGATTCACTTCACAGTGGTGTCCCAAAAGCTGGTTTTATTTCACAGCTTTATAATTCCCTCTCAGCTGTTAATCTATTTTCTCCTTCCTCCTTTTCCCCTTTTCCCATTAGAATGTAAAAGTTGGTTTTCCCAGCAAGGCTAGTAAGACAATAAAGCAAGCAAAGAGATTGTGAGCTTTATTTTGGAACCAAAGAAATAATAACTTCTAAAAAAAATTAACTTCCTTTGTATTTCTTAAACAATGCAATATTCAAAATACTTTTTTTTTAATATTCCTTAACCAAGTTCCCCAGAAAATATGGAGGGAGGTTGGAAATCCAGCATTATGCTAAGCAGAATCTTCCTTTGCCCTGAACAATGAGGTTACTACAGCTGCACAGTCATCTGCTAGGAATCCCTCTTTGATGAAGCATAGAAACTACTGCTTAGTTCAAAAATTCCCCAGTGGATTTGGAAGTTCTTAATAAGAGGTTCATGTGACATGCGGGACTGAAGGACTGATTTGGGAAATGCTCAGAATTCACTCAATAATAGGAGGACTGAAACAGTAATAGATAATTCCTACGAAAACATTTTTGCTTTTAAGAGTATTGAGATTTGATTTAGTTGGATAGAAACATAATATCAACTTAGACTAGCTATAACTACTCCCAGGGTTTGGCTATAGCAAGCAAAATTACATCAGCAAACCTACTGAAAGTAGGATGAGTCACACTTCAGTCTGTTTTCACTTAAATAGATTTTGGACATTTGTGGGAGAAAACATTCCAGTTGTAACCACTGCAACTGGAAAATGATGAAAAGGTGAAATGTGAAGAGGTTCTGACTCATTGGCTAGGTTTTACTGAATTCAACAAAGCTCTGAAGAAATAATGACACCTTTTGTGATTTGCAGAAACAGTGACACAAGCCTTGTGAAAGGATGCCCAATATATTTCCCAAATTTAATGCACAGCCTATTACTTGCCCAGAAAAGGAATCCTTATTTTTATTAACCCGGTAGATATATGTTATGTGAAAAGAAAAAGTGACAAACAGAATGAAAATCGGGGACAAACAAGTGACACCGAGAACCTTGCAGCCTGCTCTCCAGTTTTGCAATTGACACATTTTCGTCTACCTAAAATTACCTTTGAAAATATTTGCATGCCTGGGCCAGTCCTATAGCTTGCTTTACAATGGTAAACTTGGTTTTGTGCAATGATATTCTGTGCAATGGTATTTATTCCCTAATTATCTTATTCCCCAGTTGCTATGCTGTGGTACCTGTGGATTAAGTCTAGGATAAAAGTACCCCAGCTTCTCCCAGCACATATACACAAATCAGTTGAACAGCCTGGGAAATGGGCAGAGACTTCTTGTTTTCTGCCTGCAGCTGATAAACTGATGCACGCTAAAAACTCCAGCTTTCCAAGCCCAACACTTTTTCCTTGATGATTTTATCCTTCCTAAAAGTTTCCATCCCATGCATTCAGATGCCAGTTTACAACATAGCTGCACACCAAAGTGCTGCAGTTAAAGATCACTAGGACACAATGACAGGGGAAAGGGACCAAAAGTTAGCATAATCTCACCTTGGTTTAGACAAGAAAAGAAGATACTGAAGACAGAAAATCCTGACCAAAACTGAAATCAATAGTAATGGCTTTGTTATGCCAGTGTTTTCACCTAATGTTACTGAATAGAGCATACATGAATGTTACAAAAAAAGCATACAAACATTTTCCTTCCTAACCAGAATTTCCAAGCAATGCTTTTAATTTCTACACTGCACAGTTTTAATCTACTTTTACTCCCTCTTTCTCCTTTTATCTCCTTACTGAATTGTGTCTTGCCAAAGAGATGTTAGTCATAATTTCCAGAGAAAAGTGAGGAGAAAGGGCCACACTTCATGGAAGATGGTATGGTGAATGCACACGAAGCTTCAAACTTTGCTACATCTTTTTCTTTCTTTAATTTCTAAAATAGAAGGGAGGAAGAGGAAGGGAAAAGGAGACAACTCAAAAATGCCTGTCTTGCATCCACATTCTCATTACTGCTCTCCTGAAATTATAGCATCAGTAGAGAAAACCACTTAACAAATGCACTGACTGAAATACTGCCTTGTTACATTTGCACAGTGTCCAGAACTAGTCACTTTGTTCATTTATGGGACAATTTCCACAGAAGATTTTTCCCAGCAATTTCATAACCTTGAATCCATCCGTGACTGAAAATCCCAGGAATAGTACCATGCTGTTACTAATCCATGTGGACTAGTCAGCCACCTACTGTAAAGAACCTGGACACACATTAGCAAAGATACGCTTCTCTCTCCCTTTGATCCCAATTCAGTTTTGTTAATTGAGCCCATAATCTACAGTTGATGCTCAGCAACAGCTTCCTTTCAGTCTCCTCTTTTTCTTAATTATCAGCCCATTGCCGTACAAATCAAGTAAGCTATTACTATAACCTCAATTAATTCTAGTAAAACTGGGTCAGAAAATATGTAAAAATAAAACTTCTTTTTGAAAAGCCAAAGTTTCTTTGGGATGTAAAGCTTTTCAAGAAATAAACAGATTTCCAACAATCCACTAATTGATATCCACAATAAAATGTGCCTTAGAGTCAAAAGATTCCCAGGTCATTGCCAGTGAGATCTATAACTATCCTCAACCTTTTAGAATTATTTTAGTTACAATGTGAAGATGGCTTCCAGCATAACATAACATCAAAAAATCTGAAGTGAACTGATTAGCAATTACTTGAAGGGAAAGCAAGTGATAACTGTATATAAAAAGTCACAGATGATTATGCTGAAAACCAGTAGAAAAATGCTCATTATGGGATGTCAGAACAGATCACAACAATCCAGGTGGAATATCAGCAATACCTTAACTGAAATTTGCCAGTGTCCACAGATGAAATAAGAGTTTAATCGGTTTGACTGTGTAGAAAACTTCAAATACATAATTTGCATGATAAATGCAGTTGATAGCCCAGAAGTGAAGTCAAACCATGCACTAAAAAAAGAAAAAGCCCACATACCATCCTGTAGACATGAGTATTCCTGCCCTCAATACTGCTTAGGGCTTTATTTCAATTACTTTTATAATGTAGAAGCAATTTACTTTTATTTGACCCAGTGATAGAAGAAGAGGATTTGGAGTCAAGAAGCTCAGCATCCAACACCATTCCCCAGTAATCAGATGAGGCTATAGGCACTAAGAAAGGCATCCTAAGTTAGATGTAAGTAAAAGAATAAGCAGGAAGGTGCAAGAGAAGAACATGTAGGAAAGAAGAGACAAGGAAAAAGCATTTAATTGTGTGCCTAAAGATCTCCATGTGACCATATGATATTCATACTGAGGAATGACAAGTCTGATCAAGTCCATAGGGAAAGATGCTATGATTTGCCAGTGTGCAGGACACCCACAATTTACAGAAGAAGGCTGAAGATGGAAAAGAAGTAGTTACTTTCTTTTATGAGCCAGTTTTAGCTGTGGAGTGGTAAACCTATCACTCAAGACTGTGTCCAAGTCCTGCCAGCTCCGTAGAACAAAGCTGAAGTAAGCTTGACATAACAATATGAGCAGGCATCTGAGAACTAACAAGGGCACTTATCACAGGTCTTTAATTAAATGAGACTCCTTGAATACATCTCTTTGGCATCACACACTTCATCAAACCATCTGGGAACACCTGATGGTGAAATACCTTTCCAGCCTGACAGGAACATGCTGCATCCCTGCTTGAAGCTAACACGAGTGGGTAAGGTAGAGTACAGCTGCCATAGAGGGATGAATGTAAGTAGACAACAGAGAGAGAGAGCTCCTCAGTGCTATTGCTCCTCTCCTGCTCCGAAAGCCTATGTGCTAGACCCATGAGGTGAAGAATCAGAGAACAGCTACAGTGCCAGGAGCATGTAGGCTGCTGACAGAAAAGGAGGAAGAGAGCAGTCAAGTTTCATATATGAAATTTCATAGGTTTACCTGAAGTATTATTCAATAGAGTGTAGAAGATTCTAATTCTTTGAAAAGAATTAGTTCCTACATTAATGGTGATACTTCTCATTTCCATAAAAGACCAAAGAGGTGAACATAAAATTAGCCTTTCTTAATGCAAAGTAGAACACACCAATCAGGTTAGAAAATCTGTCTGCTTGTTCAACTTTCATTTGAATTCCACACCCTCTATTTGATAGCTTCTCTCTGATCACACATAACTTTTAACTTACAGTAGTGAAATCAGTGACCTTGCAGCAATGATTTACGCATTGCTTTCTGCATTGCCACACTCTTCCGCAGACGCTGTCTGGTGAGCAGGGAACCCACATGGGTTGAGGAGTTGTATAAACCAAGTAAGTTACTTTTTCACTTTGGAAGTCCTTCTGTGCCCTGCTATTTCAATGGGTTTCGGTCACTGCAAGTCTAATAAACCTGATCTTTTTCAGACAGCTCTCAGTTTTACCTCATTATGCTTGGTATCCTAATGTGGAAGGAGAAACACAATTTAGTCATATCCTTGCTCTTTAAAAGCAGTGATGCATGATTCTGTCCTGCCACCATGATATAAGAGGATGTAATGTGGGCCGCTCTTCCATCAGCATACCCAGATTTGCTCGTGGATGCTTTCCTTTCAGGTCCCTTTTTCTAGACATGTCACCTGAATGGTACATAGAGAGGAAGCAGTAATATTAAACACATTTCCAGGCAGAGAAATCAGTCCATCACATCAATACAAAAGGGAACAATTGTGCAATGCTTTTTTCTACACTGTCATTTCACTGAATTTGTGTCCTGCTGTATGGCTGTGTCACATGAAAGCATTCTGCAAAAGCAGATGACAAATAGGCAATGGATTTTTAATATATTACTCATATTTACTTTCACATTATTTGTATCATTTTACAAACATTTTTTAATAGATCATCATCTTGTTTCCCAATACTACTATAAATTGCTCTTAAATTGACTATCACTTCAATCTGATATTTTTTCTTTAATTTGGAAAGCTAGTTGGTTTTTCTACAGCTCCGAGTGTTCTGATCTTAACAAGAATACTATTTATACTCATTACTGAGTGATTATGTCACAAAACTATACTTCCAAGATTTTGTCTAGGAAACACAGGCTGGAAAAACTTCATCGCCTGATGGAATTTCTTTCCACCGAGGCTTGTAGAAGAAAGGCCTTTTCACATTTGCAGCCATGCATAATAAAAGGAAAGAGCTGTATGCCACCTAACAGGAGACTCCAAACGATCTAATATTTTGCTTCCACAGCAGACAGCAGGTTGATGCTCTGACTGTAGTGGCACAGTTGAAAAGCATTTGTGGGACTTAAACCACGTCATTTAAGACATGGCCTGGGGCCAATGCACACCTGCCTGCTTTCATCCTCAGGAGTGACAGCTGGATTTTCATTCCAGGGAAAGAAGAAACTGCCTATTACACCTACTGGTAAACAGGTTGCCAGAAATTTGACGATACAGCTAGCTAGATGTGGAACACCACAGGACTAAGGAGAATCAGACAATTAAACGAATCAGATATGATTCATCTTTCTTGCTCCTTGTGAAGTATTTTAGAATTCTTACTAATGTCTGCATAGTCAGCATTTTATTTCAGCAAAGTTCAGGGAGGGAGAAGGACCACAGTACATTTTTTTGTGGCTGTTCTCACAGATTTAGGAATGGCTATACTAGTTTAAATAAAAATGGGTATGTCAGGGATCACATCGAGACACCAAGGATGGAGCTCGAAAGGTAAAAGCCATTATTTGTAGTTCCTGCAACTTTTTCTCAGGAACTAGCTATGAATGTTTGATCCAAGTCATTAAGTGGCAATTAAAGAAACTAAGATAAAAATCCAAACTTCTTCTTGTTGTTATTGGTACAACTATAATGTGGGCATCTCTATGTAATCACAGTACAAGGAACAGAGCACTATTCACAATCAGAACACAAGCACTTATCTTGGGTTGTTCTGTGGGTTCGCCACACTTCGGCAAGTCACTAACTTTGTCTTAGTTTGCACAGGCTGGAACAATAAAATCAAAGAGAAAATATCCTTCACTGCTGTGAATTTCTAGTCAGGCACAAAGTTGAATTCCTTCTACTCTAGCAAAGCAAATTAAGAATTTCCAAATGTTCTACCAAAAAATACCCCAAGCCCCCAAACTTCTGAACTTTCACTCTGCAAAAAAGCAGAAGACACTTAATTTAGATCTTAGTATGCGTTTGTGGAGTTCACGAAGCTATCTGAATCACTGATAGCCTACCTCTCAGGCTGTCATGAAATCCAGAGCCGTTAGCAGCATAAATTGTTGCTAGTAATATGCTGGAGTAGTTTGAAGACATCCTCATCTTTATAGACAAAATAAGGAAGTTGGGCACACTTAACCCTTACTAATGATTTTAGCAAACATTTATAATCCAGCTGCCAGGGAAACTAACAGAGTAGAAATGCAGGGCTGCCACCAAACAGCAATTAAGCAAATGAAAACAGACTGCAAAGGAGCTGGGAGGGCCTGAGGATGAAAAACTCACAGAGTTGGCTGCAGAGCATCTTATGATGTTTCCCAAAGTTATTAGTTGTGTTTAAAGACATAGAAAAAGCTTTCAAGGAAAACAGACGCTTTCTGCTTGAAACAGGCTGTTTGGAAGGGTGTTTTTTTAGTCGGTTTTTGTTGTTGTTTTTAACTATAATTAATCTAATGCCAGCATAAACTCCATTTCTCTCTTACTGCTAAGGTTTTCTTCCAATATCCAAGGTACCATTGACATATGTCAGCTTTGGAAAAGGAAGAAAAAGAAGGTTATATACTCTTTTAGGCAGTAAAAAGACACTTTTAGGCAGTAAAAAGAATATAGCCTGAAAGCTTGAATACCATCAACACTGCTCTCCCCTCATTGACCGATCTTGCCACGTCATCATAGAAGGCTAACAGATTGGTCAAGCAAGATGTACCCTTGGTAAATCCATGCTGACTTCTCCTGATGACCACCTTCTCTTCTTCATGATGGTGATGACCTCCAGAATGACCTGGCCATTCTCAGAGATAAAGACTGATGCAAAGAAGGCATTCAGTAATTCCACCTTCTCTATGTCTTCTGTTACCAGGACACCCATCTGATTCAGCAATGGCCCCACATTTTCCTTTATCTTCCTTTTGCTGCTGATATACTAGTAGAAGCCCTTCTTTTTGTCCTTGATGCCCTTTGCCAGACTCAATTCTAAGCAGGCCTTAGCCTTCCTCGTCACATCGTTGCATACCTTGATGGTATTCCTATTGTCCTCTCTCTTGGCCTGTCCCTTTTGCCACATCCCATAACTTTCTTTCTTAAGATTTACTGGGAGCCCCCAACTCATCCATGAAGGTTTCCTGCCCCCTTTGCCTGATTTCAGAAGTGAAGTCTTGAAGTAATATCAAATGAAGGTTTGAAGCTGAGAGGAAAAAAAAGAAAACCAAAAAAGCAACCAAAAGCTAGAAACTACCTTGTGCCAAGTGCAGAATCTGAGGCAGGTTACATGGAAACTCACAGTAATTCACCAACGTCTCAATACTCCTTTTTTAGCAAACCAGTAGTTCTACATAGCAACTGAGGAATGGTAACCAGCACAACCACTTTATATTTCCAAGTTTCCCATTCAGTCAAGATACTTTCTCTGGTGCAGAATCAAAGGTTGTCAAGCAGCTATAAATCACGTAATGATGCTTCTTTGCTTGCATTTCAGAAAGTTAGACCAAACTAGTTCATCTGGGTCATACAGGTTTTCCTTCCATCTCAGGAAACATTTTTTCTATTTGCAACCCTTAAGAAAGGTGTGACAGAATGGACTTCACAGATCAGATTTAAGTGCTCTGTTTTGGGGGTAACCATGCTTTCCTCGGAGATCTAGATGCCCTGAGCTCTTAAGATTAAGCTCAAAGACAATCACAAGTGAACACTTAGACATATTCATTTCAGTGTACAAAAACGCCATTATTGAGTTTCATATGTTTTTACAGTGACATGGATTAGCAGTTCTCATTCCCCAAAATAGTTGCATCAGTCGTCATTTATGTTCCTACCAAAGTAGTCTGGTATTTCAGAATGGTTATGCTTCTCCACAACTATGTGGAAGCAAAGAACTTAAGAAGAAACAGATGAGTGAAGAACAACTCTATTTCGACAATTTGAAAGCGGCCCCAATTAAAAAGGCACAAAGCTTTCTAAAAAATAGCCTTTTCCCCAGTTTCCTAGGGAAGCAAAGCTCATTCACTCAGTCTTCTCTTTTTAATATGTTTTCAAGAATGTTTTTTAATATGTTTTCAGTGCAACTACTGGCTTTTGAAATCTGATTTCCACCTCAGAAATGTCAATTTTCAAGATTTATAAATTTGTTTTACAAATTCATATACTACTACTAATAATAATAAACCTGGAATAGGTACTTTTGCATGCTGCTAAAGGAGTACATACAAAATGGAGCAGTCATATTTCATAGCCTAATTAATAAAATACCTTTGCTAAGCAAACAAGAGCAAAAGGCAAATCTCACACACCTTTGAAAAGCAGATTAAGTGGACTTACAAAGCTATCACTGGCAACTACTGCATTTAGACACTAGATAGAAATTTATTTGTAATTGACCAAATATTTTTAACTATGAAACACATCAAAACAACTTGTGTAATTAAAAAAGTATTATTCTTCATTACAGTCTTTTTATTTGCCTCCAAGTTCTTTTTCTTAGGCTCCTCTAGAAACCTAACACTCATTTCAGGCTTTTCTACAATTACTAGGAGATGTTGATGGATGTTTCACGTATTGACTTATTTCTCCTCACCTTATTTAACTAAGTTACATCAGCATGACAATAAAAATTAGCCTGCTGGAAGAAGCGTGCACTAATTTCACATTTGAGCAGTGGGCCTGTATGTGCTACTCTACAGCAAGATACTATGAGGTGTTACTTCCTTCTGACTTTATCACAGTCCGTACTTTGGTAATATTTGCATCACTGGTATAAATGTGCCCAAAGGCTCAACACTGTTGAAAAAATTATTATAGAAATAGATATAAAAGTCATTCAAGTGGCAAAAACTTGAACCCCAAAGGAAATAATTGACTATGACTAGAAGGAAAGATTTGGAACAAACATCTGGGCACAGCTCCTTTCTCTGGAGAAGCTAGAGAGCATTCTCCCGCAGCAAGAAGGGAAGCAAAGCACTGTCACCTCCTGCCTTGTCCGCTGCCATATGCTGGGCACTCCTGTTGAATGCTTCTCCTGCACTTCTGGAGCTGACATTTCCAAGTGATTAACAGTTTAGCTAAAATAAGGGAGCATCCCTCCACCTTCCAGTCATCTCTCATCAAATTCCCTAAAACCACACTTCTCTCCTTTTTTTTTTTTTTTTGGAGATCTCCTTTTATCAGCATAAACCTATCATAAACAACCCGCTTCACAGACTACTTCAACATTAACATTTCCCATTTTTAATACTCTGTTTGAGGCAGACATTTGTGTTGCAATGTTATCTCATTCTTTTCTTGGCGATGAGTAACATTGTACCCCATGTAATAAAAAGCTAATTGAAATCTCAAGGTAGTCATGAAACCATTCCTGAGTTTAAGTAAAAGTCATCTTACATAGCACCACTCTGGCCGGTCAATGACAAAAATCGTTAGCTCTGTCTCAAAAAAAAGGGTATTTGCACAATAATATGCACATAGATTATATGTATATTAATTTTCTGTCTCATATTCCTACAGAACCTCACCACAACTGTTCTAATTACCAATGCCAATAGACTAAAATGACGCTACAATAACTTGGTTTGAGCTCTCTTTTAATAATAACCTCCTATATTGAGGCATTAATGAATTCATACTATCTTGCCTAGCTACCATAAACAGCTAAGGGCAGAAATTATGGGTATCTTCATCTAGAGTAGACAATTAAAAACTATTGTGTTTCCTAAACACATTGCTGCTGCAGTAGGAAGAGTATAATTTACCCTTTATGAATAGAGTTTTGCTCTCCGAGATGAAATACCACTAGTGACACTGAAATCAGTACAAAATCAGCATGAGCAAGAAAATAAGGTCTATTAGAGCCAAGTGTTTCATATTACACATACAATTTCTGGCATAAAAACTAATTTCTCTCATGTTCATTTCCCTTAAGAAAGAACAGGATGTGACTCAACGGAATGCATAAGTCATTTAGCAGTGCTCCGAAGCACTCTGTATTGCTAGTTTGATTCTAAAAACCACCTGAGGGACAAACTAAGATTTGATCTTATTAATGTATTAATAGTAAAAATGTTTCATTTTGGTCCACTGCAAATGCTCTCCACTGTTTAAAACACGTATGCTGTGGCCCTTTAGTACTCACAGGCCTCTTGCAATTTTATGGTGCTAAGAACAAAACTCCCATTCAGCAACCCCTGAATTCCGTACAAAACTGTTTCAAAGCTCAAATTTGCTGCAAGCTCTGCCTTTCAACAGAGAGAACTATGCCAAAAAAGTTTCAGCAATGCTGTTCTCAAAACCAGTGCATGGCCTAAATGTAGATAATTCAAAATTTGGCACATCATGGACATGTCCAAAACTAAAAACAAAGTTAATAATGCAGTAATATAGCACATGGTAGTAAAACTATATGGCAAATATACAATCATAGGATAGTTAGGGTTGGAAAAGACCTTAAGATCATCTAGTTCCAATCACCCTGCCATAGGCAGGGACACCTCACACTAAACCATGTCACACAAGGTTTCGTCCACCCTGGCCTTGAACACTGCCAGGGATGGAGCACTCCCAACTTCCTTGGGCAACCCATTCCAGTGCCTCACCACCCTCACAGGAAATAATTTCTTCCTCATATCCAATCTAAAACTTCCCTGTTTAAGCTTTAACCCATTACCTCTTGCCCTATCACTGCAGTTCCTAATGAAGAGTCCCTCCCCAGCATCCCTATAGGCCCCCTTCAGATACTGGAAGGCTGCTACGAGGTCTCCACGCAGCCTTCTCTTCTCCAGGCTAATAAACAGAAGCTTCATAACTTTTTGGCTCTAAGAAAAGTCCTTATTACCTATCTCTATTTCCTTTAAGCAAAACAGCTGCTGTATGTGACAACGAAGGTGATACTTTCAGTTCTTCCCAACTTAGCCCTTGTGTTCACACACAATGAAGTAGAAAGCCCAGACAACAGATTTGTCTTTCTGTACATGTTTAGTTTGTTGGGCTTTTTAGCCCCAAAAGATTGAACTGATATTCACATGTGCCAAAGCAGGCACACAGTAACAGAGGATTTGCACCTTGTAGGTTCACCTTAACTCTATTCCCCAAAGTAAAAAGCTTCCACAGTTTCATGTATTTTAAAAAAGGATGATAGAATTAACTAGATATTTCAAAGCATTATTAGCTCTCAGCTTTTTTTTCTGTGGTAAGTGCTTTTTTCAAGAACAGCAACATAAAGCACTATGCAAATAGTGAACAGTCCTAACAGACACCTCATGTGATGCATTTATTCTCTTTTAGTGCTGGTAAACACTATTGCAATGAAATGGAACAATTTCTCACCTTTTGTTTTACAGGCTAGCCTAGTCCTCCGAAAACCTGAGTTATTTCCCTCTGTTTTAAACCCTCTTTCTGTTGCCATGACCCCTGTTCGTCTGCTCAGGTCCTACAGCAAACTTCTCCCACAGTCCTTAGTCATTAAGGGGAAGTGCAACTACTGCTGCATCAGACAAGGTGACCATTAGCTCCACTCTAGAGGTCAAATCTCTGGGGTCCAGGCGAATGGTTTTCTCTTGATCCCAAAGCAAGTATATGCAAGGCCTGACTCTTAATGGCTCCTGTAAGAGAAAAGCTAATGAACCCAAACAACCTAATTAACAGAGGAAATAACACAGATGTGTGCCGGCTGGACTTCTAGTCCTACAACAGAAGCAGAAAACTGGGCAAGCAAATAACAGCAGGTACTCTAGCTTTATACCACATCACCATTCTTGTCATCAAAGCATACCTGCTTGGAATAAAATATATTCAAATCTAATACCCAAGTCTATTCCAGAAGGGGTATAAAGTAACCACAGTTTAGTAGAGGACCCAAGGCTCCTGGTATACTTTCGGTAAGGCTGAACTGAACACTTCCGGTACTTGGGGTTTATACCTGCAAAGGCCCAGACAGCCTCTACACATTACATTTTCTAGCACTGGCATCAGTACAGCACCACTGAAAGAACTCTTCTTCTTCCTATTCCCAGGGAAGTATATAAAAATGAATCTGTAGCTCTAAGGAATGCTACAAAAAAGATTTGAACTAAGGACAAAAAGAATAAAGCATACAAGTAGAGATTTATTACAGTATTAATCCACAGGTCATGCTATTCATTGGCTGAGAGATCATAAGGATCAATTTAATCTGCAGAATTTTACACATACTTGGAGTTCTTACAAAGCTTAAGCAGCAGGCCCTCTGCAGCATCCTACAGCCAGGAGGCATTTAAAAATGCCAGCTTGTAGCTGCTGAAAGCAATCTGAAAGATATTCTTTGTCATCATAGGGTGCTAATCTATTTTTAAAGTTAGTTCAAAGTAAATTCCATCTTTTTACACTGCTCTGTATCAAGACTTACTCCACTAAAACAAAGACATTGAGAACAGGTATATTCTCAAAGCTGCAATAAAACCATCCAAGTTTGCACAGTCGCTCACTTCATTCTCTCAGATCACAGCAGTTGCCAGTTCCACAAGTCCATAAAGTAAATAACTTGACATACTGCCCAAGATCTCTAATACACACAAGTAAGACACTATGTATGCAAATGAGACTAAATTGGAGCAGAATTACAGACCAAATCTGAGGAGAGACTAAAGACTGAAACATCTCTATGTATCTCTAAAACATTTCCCCACTCCACCAATTTTTTGCTGCTCCTCTTGATAGTCTTTTCTCAATGCTCTCACTGTACAAAGAGCCAAAGGAAGATTGCAATAAGTGAGGGTAGCTACTGAACAGCACAAAATATGGAATACAAACTGAAGCAGAAGCCTCTAATCAGTGCAACTTGGCTCTACACATTCGGTAATACCTAAACCTTTAGTATTACATGAAGTAAAGGGCTTCCCTAACAATTCTGTACTTTTTTTTTTCCACAGAAATTGGAAATCCAGCAGTATTCAGCAGATGAGCAACATTCTCTAACTGGATGAAGTTGAGAGTTCCTTCACTTCTTTTGATTTTTTACTTGGTGCCACCTTTAATACAACTTTCATCTTCTCTTCAGTTGTCTCCAAGCTCAGCTTAATCAAGTGCAGCTATTCTTTTTGGGGGACAACCGCCTAAGCCATCTTATCCAGGAGCTAAACCCAAGCTGGTAAACAGGTAATCATTGAGTGGCTTGGGTTGGAAGGGACCTTAAAGCTCATCTATTTCCAAACCCCCTGCACAGGCAGAGACACCTTCTGGACAAGGTTGCTCAGTACCTAACTGGGAATGATTCCTTTGCTGTATGGAATATTTGCAAAATGACTGATAATAGGAACCACAGCTCTAAGGACACAAAGTCCCCTAGGGTTGACAAGCCATTGTGATCACCAAAACAGAGTTAAATATTTGCAGTGCTACGTGAGTAAAACTGAAGTTATTCAAACAATATGAATCACACTGGTAGAATAACAGAAGGGATTAGCAAGTGCTACAGGAGATGGGAGGAGGAGGAAACAAGGAAGGAATGATGTTCCAAGGCTTTTTAAAACTTTTGGAAGTGTGCAACTGCTATCTAGAAGGTAACGTATGCCTACAAGTTTTGCTGTGGCATAAAGGTTTAGAAGAGGATGTTTAAGTGACATCTGTCAGGTTTTCTCCATTCTAGGATCAAAGGCTCTCCATAGAAAGGTGCCTATGAACAGAGGGGAGGCAAAAGAGAAAGAAGGAAAATTAAATAAAACTTAGGTATTTTAAATAAATTATAGGCTCTGCCTCTGCAAGCTGCATGTCAGAAGGACCTTCTCACTTGAAGAACGTACTTTCCCTTCAGCACAACTGTAACAATTCTGATAATTTTAAGCTTTTAATATTTTTTATCCTAATCAGTGCTTTCTCCAAATTAAAAAATAAATAAATTAATTAAATCCTACTTAAAAAGGAAGGACTTTGAAGGCCTGAAACTCCACTAATTGCATTTATAGTTTCCTTAAATTGTTACTCTTGGGAGGAACAGCAGAGAAAGCAAGTTTTCCATTATCACAGAGGAACTTACTGAAGAAATCTCTCTCCCCTCAAAAGCCACAGGCTTTTCATTAAGATGAGCTTCAAGAGTAGAAGGAAGAAGGAGTAAAGCATAAGAAGGGGAGGGGTGGAGGGAAAAGTCTTTTCCAAACAGCTTCATAACGACATTTTCGTCTCAAAACAATGAATTGTGGTTACTGGTAAAAACAGCAGTGTCCAATTCAGTAAGCTATTATGGTGCAACATGGCCAAATTATCCAATAGCCATTATCTTGCCCAAGACAAAAATGAACATGTCTGGAAGGATTTCCATAGTAAATTTTTTCCTGAGGTTTATGACAATACTATAAAAAAAAAAAAAAAGAACTACAAATATGCAGGAATTCAAGGAATTCTGTGGATTCATAAACAAACAATCAAAAAAACTTAAAGCAGCAGTCAAGATTTTTCTTACAGCACTTTTTGCCTAATACCTTTGGATTACGTTCTGCTGTCTACACTATACAGTGCCACCATGCATTACTGCATATACCATCGCACTGTTTTAGACTGCAAGGCACTTCCATTCACCCCTGCATGGGATGCATGCACCTCCTCCCCTGGAGGAGCCAGGAGCACAGAAAGGCTGGCTCACCCCTTAGCGTTCTCTCACCATTGCTTCAATGCCACGTATACAGCACCTTAAAACCAAGGCTGCCCAAATATGCTCTTAGACCCATGAAACACCTAATACTGCACCACTGGGATGGAATCAGAATGACCGAGCAGGTAGAACACACCAAGAAGAAAGACTGAAAGACTGCAGGAGAGACATGTCAAGCAGTGCCAAGCAGTGCTGGCTAAATCAATACTGTCCACCCCTCCATCACAGGCCATGTGTTCCTATGGCACTGCCACTACCCTAACTCCCTGCCTGAGAACGCTTCAATGCGTGTCAGATCCTGCTCTGAGCAAGTAAATCTTCAGCATCAGAAACAGCGGAGCATTTGTGCTCTTATTTTACTATCCTCCACTATGAATTAACAGCCATAAAACTTGTTGTAATAATTAGCTATTGTTTGTGAAGCAACTGCAATTTCAAGATATCCCAATCAACACAGTAATTCTCCCATCTTCATCTCCTATACACACAGCTGTCAGGGGTTTCATTTCCTTCAAGAGGAATTATCCAACTGTATGACTCGTTTTGTGCATATATATATATATATACATATATATACACATATCTATTTATAACAAGATTTTAGCCTGATCTCTCTTAGAAATTCAGATAACCCTGCTTAAGAGAGTTCAACAAATAATTTAAGATCTGCAAAAAGGTATTACATGGCTTTTATATGCCAGACTGTATGCTACGTTATCTGCTTTAGTGTAATAGCACAGGCCAGCAGAACCTGCAACACAAATCAATTTGTTTGCCTCCCATCTAAAATGGGTATTTGCTCATGCAGCCATTCAGTGGTAAGTGTGCATGGGATAAGATTGTATGCTATTGCTATTAAGCCACAGCTGCTCCATGCTAACTGGCTCACAGCTTCATGTCCCCTGCAGTGTATATTGTCTGCTAAGCTCCTGGCATAACTTAGATGTGGTCTCTGAATGCTCAGCAGTGCTTCATCCTGACATAGGGCCTTTACTACTGTGCAAGTTTCTCTAAGTCTGCGGATACTGCTATGTGCCAGGATATTAAGAAATGAAAGTGAATAGAGAGTTGTCAGATTAGGAAGGTGGCTGGAAAACAAAGAGGCTTGAAGGAGAGGCTGGAATTAGGTCAGAGAGGCACACAAGTACAGCAGGAAGCCCTACAGGTTCTTGTAGTTACAGAAACAAACCAACAGCTATAGATTAGAGCTGAATACTGAGAAAGGAATACCCAGTTCCTGGTTTTACAGAAAATGATCACAGCAGATCTGTGCCCATCAGCTCAAAGTTAGTCAAGCAGTCTAATAACTGCCAAATCATCTGAGTGGTACCTATTAATGCATCTACTTCACTTTCCTTAAGTGTTTCTGAACTGTGTGCTTGCAAGGATAGAGGTCCCTGTCCCCTAAATCATTTTGTGACTCTAAGGATAGATACTGACCAGCTCCAAGAAGAGGCAGATGCCATAGCTTCTGGCTTGAGCAGAACTTCAAAACCAATATTGGATTTTCAGAACTGCTAAGACTGTGGACTCGGAACAAGGTTAAAGTCCTGGTGCAGTCCACAATGCAACAATTCCATTCTTATTTTCAAAAAACACCAAACCAAAACAAACGGAAACTGCTTATTGCCAAACAGCTTTAAAAACAAAAGCCTCTTAAAAGAGTACAATTAAACCCATGTAAAATGCTGCCAACAGGAAAAAACCCAAGGCCTACATATGATCAACACCTTCCTTAAGCAAAAAAACCTGTTCCGCATGATCTGTGTTTAGCCTCCTGTGTGTTTAAACATGCAAGAAAAGAAATCCCTAATACTTCAGACTCTGCCTTCCAATAACAAAGTGCTGTATACTGCTAATGCAGCCCCTTAACAGGCTTATAAAATCCTCAAGGTCCCTCTAACACCATTTGTGGTTGTTGCCCTGCCTGCTAATAGCACAAGCCATCTCATTCAATTGACCAAACATTTGCCACACGTTCTCAAATTGTTCTGTCACGGAAACATAGACATACAAATAAACATGATTTTCCACTGCACCCTCAGACATAAGCTCTAAGTGATGCTACATCCCTTTGACTTTGGCATGTCATCAACTGTACTCTCAAAACACAAGAAGGGATAATTAAGCTCCTTACAGAACAGGTCCAGCACAGGCTAGTGCAAGACAGGAATCTCCTTGCAGTGACTCAGACACATATTGAGCAATGAGGCTTCTGAATCCAGTTTCATCTCCAAAGAAGTGAAATCCCAGCAGAAGTTCTCTGGTTGCTAATAGTATCAGGCTAGTCTCAGTTATGTTGAGCACTTGAAGCTAGGAGACCAGCTTTTTGGATCACAAGCTGAAAAAAGCCACGAGACAGTGCTGATTTGTTCATCCTCCTGGGCTATATTTGAACTGGTGAGTCATCATGTCTGTCTTACTAATAACTCCTCCAGCTAGCCATTTCAGCCCCCTTCTCCAGCCTCCAGAAGTCTTCAGAACTCAACCATTACTCTACACACACTTCAAGATAAAAAAAATCCCACTACTGT
This sequence comes from Loriculus beryllinus, assembly GCA_039877255.1. Lineage (NCBI taxonomy): Eukaryota > Metazoa > Chordata > Aves > Psittaciformes > Psittacidae > Loriculus > Loriculus beryllinus. The sequence goes on along the minus strand of JBCJKH010023894.1, from coordinate 49,812 downwards.
TGCCAGAAAACACAACTAATTCCACCACTTGGAACACACACAGCTCTTAACTTTGAAAAGCTCTGTAAAATCAAGGAACAACTACCATATTGCACAAACTGGTGTGTGGATTCCTTACAACAACTCATGATGGCCTGTGGTCATCATATTTTATGCCTATTGAAGGCATAAAATATCCACCTTGGTCCACTGATCACTACATGTACTTTTACAATATGCCATTAAAGCTATTCTCTTTCTCAAAATTTTGCAGTCACCTTCTTCATTCTAAAGCTTTTCCTCTTTGGTCTCAAGATGCCTCAGGAATCTCTTCTGTTACTCTGAATTATATCTATAAAAAGTTATTCTTTGAAGTCTTTCTTATTTTCTTGCCAAGAACTCAAAAATAGCTCAACAAAGCAAGCAGCTACAGAATTAGCTCTCCGTAAGGAAGCATCTGTGCTGGTTTCGTTTTCTTGGCTTTCTGGGTGGGGAGGGACATAAAAAAATGGCAAGAAACTGGGATGAAGGAGAAAAAAAAACCCCAAACAAGCAAACAAAAAACCAAATGCAAAAACCACACTGAGGAAGATCTGCCAAGATCGTGTACAGTGATGTGCTATGAGGACATCTCTTCCAGGACATGTTTAGTAAAAAGGCCTGAAACCTCTCTGCTTTAACTGATCAGAGGTCCAAAAGAAATAGGCAATAACATTATCAGAGCCTGCCTCAAGGTCTTCATCAGCCATCAAATGCCAAATCTTAGAAACATTCCCTCTCCCAAGCACAGGGGCAGGGAAGGAGCCTGGAAGGGGATCAAATAAACTGTCCCTCTCATATCAAAGGATCCCTCACATGTGCTGTATCTTGAAATTTCTAAAGGGCCTTTACTTTAGCTCTTACACTAGAAATATGGCCATTGTGAACTAGTGTGCATCACTCTAATAGTAGCTAGAACTAAAACTGCAGAATTGGCACCCCAGATGGTAAAGAATTTCACCACCCACATATGTGCATCTTTGGCTCAGAGCGGCATATGAGAGTTCCAGAAAGTGATGGCCACACGTATCCGGATAACTGGCATGTAACTATCCAATCTTCTCATTTTATAGTAGTTTTTGACAAGCATAGTGGGAACCTGTTTTAACTGCTAATTAGTAACATTCTTATCTTTGGGGGTTGGAGGTGGGAAAAGGTTAATTTTTTAATTGATCAGTTCCTACAAAACAGAAGTAAAAATAAAACATTAACTTTACCAAACATGAGTTTCCCCTCAATCTGTACCCAAACTAAACCAGCAGGAAAAATATTTTATTGATTTTTGACTGAAAATAGGCAATGCTATTCCTAACAAGAGCATACTCCTTTCTTCTTTTTTTCCTGAGCAGTTTACAGGGTGATTAAAAATACAACTCGGTAAAACTTGGTGGGAAGATTCACATGAACAGAAACTTTAGTTTCCCATTTGATACCTAGATCTTGGCCGGCATATATAAGCAATGAAATAACAAAATAATCCCTTTCTATGGGATGCAGATTAAGCTGTCATTTCGATGCCATTCCAAATAAGAAAGCAGTATGGATTGAACACACCAATACCACCCAGCTGAAATGCTCCAGATTTACCTGTGAAACATACACACAAATGGAGTGTAAGATTTAAATACAATGCAATGTCACTGAAACAACCATGTTTAGGGGCAGCTCAACAGTAATCTAGATCTCTCATCTAGAATAGTATCAGTGAAATTTTATGTTCCTGTGTGGGGTTTTTTTCCCTAGTAAATGCTTCTGAAGAGACAAGACATACAAGGGCTACGAGCAAGTGTACAGCACTGAGGCCTGATTCTGCAGTCTTCCCACTGCATAGCAAGTAGCATTTGTTTAACTCACAAGTCACCATAAAAGAAACTATCACTCAAGGTGAACAGCAGTCGCAAAATCTGGCCTGAGAACTGTTTCATATTCAAAGTATATCATGAAATAGTCTTACCTCAGTAAGTGCGTGCAGCTGTCCTTGATGCACACAGACACCCATAAACCTACAAGAAACAAGAAAAGAAAAGTGGTTTGGGCTTTTTTTCCCCCCCTCTTTGGTTTTTAATTTAAAGAAACTGAACTAATAAGTAGTGCTGCATAAAGAAGGAAAAAGAAAAATCAGCCCCACAGATACTGCCTACCTCAATACTGATTATTTAAACATCCCAGCACAAAACCAAGTCATTTGTCTGTACTACAACATAATTTGAATTAGCAGTTCCAAGAGAGGACAGGAGACATTTCAAACTCAAGAAGGGAAGTTACTAATTTGACGATAAGCGAAGTCCAGCAGAGAATGATTTACACAGAGAGGAACAATCTCAGAGTTCTGTTTTAAGGAAGTTTAAGCCAAGTTATCCACTGTTATTCTGCATAAACAGAAAATTACTTCCCTTTGCATTTTGCTGCTTCAGCATAACCTAACCTGTTCCTAACCACTCAAGAATATGATGGCACATACATGCAGTATGCTTCCCCTCCCCAACCCCTTATTTCCAACATCAGAATCAAAGCCAGTGTCAATAATATCCAGTATACACACACTCCACAAAAGCTACCTATACCACACAAGGTTCAGACTCTCGCTGTTAATGGCAATGACTATCACCCTTGATTCTTCTGGAAAGTGATGGAGAACGCACCAGACATTCGGTTTCATTTCAGGCACAACTGAAAGGTCATTTTTACCACCATACAAGCTGAACTTAACAGTGACAAAATGCAAATTAATATTAACAGTAATCATCTCCCACGTGAGAGTTCGGTAAACCTTTAAATTCTGTGCACTTCAGAGCACAGTTAAAGCATTGGGTCTCTTCAGATTAACCAATTTTCAGTTTTATCATTTCGATTTTGGTCTCAAGCAAAAACCACACTGTCATTTCCACAATGTTCACAAATTTCCATGCTGCAAGCGAGGGATAGAAATGCATGGTTTCATTAAGTGTGACAGGAGAATCTTGAGGAGAGGAGTTTGAAGGAAAAGGATCTTTTGTATCCTCAAATACTTCTGAATTTAAACCCAAACTGATGCAAGACACATGAAGTACTAGTTCAGCTAAGCCACTTTTGAAGAAATGAATGATCCTCACTGTTCTCTTGTCTAACAGCTGACTCGCAAATTACAAGCAGCCAAAGAACAAAAACATAGGTAAGGCCCTTTGCATAAGCCGAGCTGCGGAAATCTGTTTTTATAACCAAAGAAGCAGGACTTGAACTTGAGCATCTGTTGCCTATTCTCACCTCCAGTAATATTCCCCAAATTAAATACGCAAGTACTAATTGGAGAGACAGTGAAAACACAATTCCTCTTGTTTAATGAAGAGCAATAGGGCATGACCAGGTAAACAGGGAAAAGCGAAGAAAGATTTTTTTTTAGGTATAACATCTACTCAAAACATTGCTGTTTGAGTTTCACTTCATCCAGCAATCACATAGGAACAATTCTGCAAACCAGTTGACAAAGACTAAGAAATCCAGACTCCTCCAGAGCTGAAATCTGTTCCTTCCCTAATGAATTCTGAAAGTCTGCAGAGCGATCACACATGGTCTTAATAGCTTTATTCACAAGTAAGCCTGGGGGAAAAAAAAAGGGTTTTTTTCCTTTAGATACGAGTTCCACTTAGACAACTTTCAAGAGTATTATTTTCCTCCTTCATGAGACATGCTAAAGCACAAGGTTAACCGAGTACTGCAGTATTTTCATTAAGCAAAAACTGAGGCTAAGTAATTAGAAGTAATGCTTTCATCACTGTATCAACTCTTCCTTTGTAAAGGGGTACCACATCACTTTCAAATCAGGAATTCGCTGTATTTGACTTAATTCTAAAATACGAATCCAATTATGAATTTAAATTTAATTTTGCCAAAATGTTAATGTTTCATTTTTACCAAGCCAGAAAACCATCACTGTCACTCAAAGATTGGTAAAACTTAACTTTTTCTGTTAACCTGTTTTAGTCAAGGGACTTCTCAATGGAAACATATTCATTACCTATGCTTCAGGCAGAAAAGACACAGTGGCTCAGGTTACCAAGAGTAAGGGTTCAAAAATTCTTAAAGGTTTAGGGTTTCTACAGGGAAGCAGACATACATTTCTAACTTTAAATGAGAAATTAAAAACAAAGCTCAATATCATGACCTCATGGAAAAAAGCTGGACATAAAGATACATCTAGAAACCCTACATATTTATAAGTTACTACCCAGGAAAAGAGAAACCAGATACACTGATAAAGGCAGAATTAATGAGTTTACAAGCAACATATTGAAACAATTTAAATTTTGTGTCAAGAATCTTGGTTTTCAGACTCTGGAAAATAGATTGCTAGAATAGACCTCTAGTGATCCAAATTCCTGGAAAACCTCACTGCTGTATCAAGCAATAATAAGTCACTGGTTAGGCCAAGGACTGCTACAAAACACTGTTGGAAAGCGTTTCCACTAAATGATAATACACACAGCTGCTACCAGGAAATACGATTTAACATAAGATTTTGATTTCTGAGATTGCCCCAGATGAGATTCCAAGTTCTGTGGATAGGAAGCTGACCTGCTGCTCCAGTACAGCTGAGATGATTCCTGTTGGCTAGACACACTGACTCCAGAGCCAAAATGTGCCTGTAGGTGAACTTCAGCAGAATACCTTGTCAGCCAAAGGTTACACTTCCTATAAGCATTTCTAGTTGGAATAAGCTTCAATGAGCCAGTCATCAACAAAACAGGAGACCATCTGCAGATTTAAGGAAGTTTATTTTCAAGACACTGTATCTGGCCTTATCAGGAAAGCTGAAGCACTTCCAAAAATCATAGCTAGTAGCTGGAAAAATTTCCCCAGAAGCTGCAAATATGAAGGATGCTATTTGAGTCCACCTTTCTAAATACAGTGCAGCACATTTCCACCACAAAATACTTTCTAAGTAATGTCAGCAATGTTCAGATATTAGAAGTCTCTTTCCATAAACCAGGTTATTCTTCAGTCTGGAATACCTGCCCTCCTAGACAAGAGCTAGAGAAGGTACTCTGGATATTTCTTAGTGCATTATAGCAGTTACCCAAACTGCTTTCAGTTCAGTCAGACTGCAAGAGAGAAAATTCTAGACAGGAAAGAGGAGACTAAGAACTGTAGCTTCAGTCTGCAATCTTCGCCTCCCTGATAAACCAAGCTAAGATAAAATCCAGATTATACAGCCACTGTGGACACCTAGACATTGAACACATGCTTCCCATTAAAAGAACTTCACTGGGACATGCTCCTGTTGCGTGGCTAAACCTGAGGCAGCTACAGTCAAACATAATAAATTGTGGTCCTCTGAAATCTACTGCTTGTATGCGAAAATTCAACAATTTGATTATAAGATTAAGCATAAGAAACAAACCAAACACACCAATGCTAAAGTCTCTCAAATGAGATCAGTAACACAAAGGTCAAAAGGCATTGCACTGACAAAGAAGGAAGAGGGTGAGTAAGAATAGTAAATCTGCACTGAGACCCTCAACGTTTTAGGCACCATGCTAGATTAAAAATGTATTTTAAGTTTTCCACTGTTTTGATGCTAGACATAGAGGCAAGCATTTAATCTGTCCTTTCTGTAACACATACACAACGCGTACAGCCTCTCTTCTGCTGTCTTGGGCACAGCATTTCTAAAATGCTTCTTTTTGATGAAACCCACTACACAGAAAATTAGAAGTAATTTTCCTTTTTGTTAAATCACTGTTTAATAGAGGACAAAGAATGTTAAAAGACAAAAGCCATCCTTCCAGCTATTGTAACAAAGCCCATCACAAGTACTTTCACAAAAAGAAAGGATTCAAAAGGAGAAAACTGCACCAAAAAAACCCACCAACCTAGTACTGTGTTCCTAGGGTGCCAAATTTGTCTGAAAGGAGATGAAATCCAATTCTCCTTGAAAGAAGTCCATGCAATACTGCTTATTTGTGTGTGCGCGCACAAGAAGGTGGATTTAATCATGACTCAATCTGCCTGCATGCTCACTGCCAAACACACAGCGATACCTCCAAGCTCTCCCACGAGAGCACTTAAGACATGAGCTAAGGCTTTCTGCGTACAGAATGTTTTAAATGAAGTCCCCAAGGTACAGATCAAATGAAGAAATACTTTTTCATGCAAACAGTAGTGATATTAAAGACTGAAATTCTATCTCAAAATTGAAGATATACTAATTTAAGAGACAGCAGAAGAGATGAAGAATCTGTGAAAATGAGAAAAACACACCTGTAAGACATTACCCAAATGAAAAGGCATCAGGTCTCTCAGACTGCAGCCCTAAGGCTCCCAGCCTAGGACACAAGGACAGAGATTTATTGAGTCCTTTCCAGCCCCATTTTGTTACTTTGATTTGGGTAAAATCCAATGACTACAGCAGCACATCAACGTTCAGGGAAGCAGCAAAGCAGTAAATGTTACAAGCATACACTAGACCTTTCATAACCCTGGTACCAGATCTAACCCAAGCCTTGAACAGCACTTCATTTAAATGGGACTTAACCTAATAAGGATGTGAAGAAATGCTTCAAACCTGCTTTCTCTAACCCCAGCAATTAGTCTTGCCCTGTACAAACCAACCTGTACTAAAGCAGCTACAGTAAACATCTCATGGTAGAAACCAGAATTCCACCTTGCTCTTCCATTCCTGCCCTCACCATCTTTTTTCAGGGGAGATGTGATAAAGCCAGCACTCCCACACTCAGGGCAAGGAGAAGTGTAGATCAGAGGCAGAAAAGCTTTTTAGTTCTCCATGTTTAGCTTGTATGCCAGAGTGACGTGGAGATGGGAGATGAAGTCAATGGTAGAAATGGAGCGTAACACTCCAGGAACACCACTAGTCTGCTTTTAGAATCATAGAATAGTTAGAGTTGGAAAGGACCTTAAGGTCACCCAGTTCCAACCCCCCTGCCATGGGCAGGGACACCTCACACTAAACCATGGCACCCAAGGCTCTGTCCAACCTGGCC
>JBCJKH010023894.1:0-42717 GCA_039877255.1 Loriculus beryllinus | reverse complement strand
CCAGCACCCATGCAGCTCATGCTTCTGTCTTCACCTTCCTGAAGACCCTCCTGTCCAGAAGTCAGTGTGACTTGCTCTGGCTGGAACAGCTCTGGAGCATGAAACCATTAAATCACTAATCACATCAAACCATTACATCTCCTCTTCTGAAGGAAATGAAGGTGAATTCTCTCTCCATCCCTTGCTTGCGTTTACCTACAACAACAGGTGAACAAAGTCTCAAATCAAGAAAACCTGACATATCCTTCCAGTAGTATCACTTCAGAACTCTATTTTACCCTCATCAGTTCATTGTTACATTACAGGTACTTGTCCAGAAACTTGTCTTGCCTCACTAAAACATGAGTGGAAATTCCACAACAAACTCACAGCTGAATCTTCTGTTAACTGTGGGTATAAATCACAATCTTAATGTTCTGTTAGTATACTTCTAAACTGATTATCTCTATTCCAATTATTCCAGTTTTAATCATCTAGATTTTAAACCAGCTGTTCGGAAGTAAGGATGTGAAAGCTGACTTACTTCCTCTTCAAATGACAGATAGCCTTTTGTGTTCACAGATGCTCAGAAGGAAAGAAAAGTCACAGAAAGTTATTCTCACCATGAAGCATCAATTCCTTCCTTTGTGTTTCTCACAAGGGATTTGGGTTTTTTTTTTTTTCACAGAAGGAGAATAGAAAGCATAAGAATGGGGATCACAACTTCCCAAAAGATTTGAATAATTAAAAGAAATAAAGAAACACTAAAAAGGTTTGGTGGCCAGCTATGACACTGGGATGCTATATAACAGATCATAGAATCATAAAACAGTTTGGGTTGGAAACGACCTTAAGATCATCTAGTTCCAACCTCCCTGACACATGCAGGGAGACTTCACACTAGACCTGGTTGCTCAAGGCCGTGTCAGACTTTCTGAGTGACCTTGGCTTAGGTAAGTCAAAATCCCTCTGGGCTCCCACACATTAAGCAGGGATAACAGTAATAACATCTTTGTGAACCCAGTGAGATAGTTCCTCAGTGTAATAGCTGCTTTCCAGTAAGTCCACATCAGACAGCTGGGGCATTATTGACCTCTTATCCAGGCTGCCACTGCTGTATAATGTAGGCAACTATGATGATGCAATAGCTGCTCAACAACTTTCTGCATGATCTTTTAACACCTAATGCAGATCTAGTTAACCTCGTGCATTTACTCAGTCCCAAATAAAATCCAATGGTCCTATCTTTCCTGCTGCCTAATCCTGTATGCACCTCTGTCGTTATCAGCAGTTATTCAGTACACTATCTGTTGTCAGCACATGACCCAAAGTCACCAACTGCTCTGTGACCTCCCATCCTATGATATCTACAGTGCCACTGTACACACTTCCTACTGCTGCATGGCACGTGAGCACACTCCCTACACCTACAGGAGCAAGCACTGCTATTTCACTTAGAGGGGGAAGAGAAAAGTCCTGTTACACACGAGCTTAGCAAGATAGAAGATAAGGAAAACCTGCTCCCAGATCCCAAGCAAGTGCAAAGCCACCTCTGCCATGTCTCAGAGTTGTCCTGAAGCAGGAGGCAAGGCCACGCTACAGTAAGGGTGTCCCTGAAGCAGCCACACTGCATGGCATTAAGTGATGGTCCTATAAATTGTGAGAATCAGCCTGTGTGATCTCCAGTCAAGGGGTCACATACTGGCCAGGAAAGCAGGACACTTGAGCTCCCAAACCTGCACCAGCTACAATGATATGTTAACAGCTTTGTGTCATCCATGGTAGAAGAGCAAGTGAAGCCAATCTCAAGTACTCACATATACTCACACACATGCACTACACAGGTCACAGAGCAGTTGGTGACTTTGGGTCATGTGCTGACAACAGATAGTGTACTGAATAACTGCTGATAACACACACTAAACCATGTCACCCAAGGCTTCGTCCAACCTGGCCTTGAACACTGACAGGGGTGGAGCATTCACAATTTCCCTGGGCAACCCATTCCAGTGCCTCACCACCCTCACAGTAAAGAATTTCTTCCTTATATCCAAAACAATTATATCCAGTTTTGCCCTGGTCATTCCTGAAATGGCCCTAAGCTGGTCCCTGGGGAAAAAAGCAAAACAAAACAAAAAAAAGCCCCAGATCTTTCATAGTTTCTTATGATCACCACACAGAGACAGAGCAAAAAGTTACTACATTACAGTTAACATCTACTCTGCCTCTGGAATCACACCTGCTAATCGAAATAGGAACCAGAGGAAGACAAGCAAAAAACTCTAAATCTCTTTGCTATTTACCATCATGCCATTGTAGCTGCAAGAGCTGGAATCTTCCGTTCCAACATCTACTTAACAGACTGACAAAGAGGTTTCATTTTTGCTAAAATAATCCCTCAAATAAAGGGCAGTTTCACATTTTCTTGATGGATATATGCATATATGTGACCACTAGAATCCTTATGATGTATGGGGATGGAATACTTACTGGGGACTTGGCAAGTGAAAACTAAACTCTTCACTTACATCAGTCTTCTGATCAAGACAGATCTAAGTAGCTGCCAAGAGTAAAATTTGAGCACAGAAACACTGAAATGAGTAGGGATATTTGAAGTCAGATTTTCACTCCATGCCCAGAAACACACATCATTTTAAAGCCTAAATAACCAGATTGATACTTCAAGCATTAGAAGCAGAGAAACTGAAACACCTTGACGTAACTCCCTCTCCTAAAGTAGTACAAAAGTACCATGAAAAACACAGACCTTCCTCTAGGTAATCTCTACTGAGCTAAAGAATGGAAGAAAGTCAGCAGCTACTGACAAACTCACATTCCAGAATGGTGACTGCAGGCTGGATAAAAACCTCAAATGACATCTGTATTTGAATGTGAAAATGAGTTGATATGGATGGCAGAGAAACAAAAGCAGTTTCAAATACTCAGCAACATTTCTTTTTCAGTCAGTGCAAATCAATGGCAAAAATGTGAGAATCTTTGCAATAGCATCCTGAAGTTAACCATGGGCACATTGGAATTGATAGCTTGAAAAAAGTTGATATGTATTTTGGAGCAATGGCAAAGTGATGGGGTTTTCAATTATCCAAAGAATAAAGATGTTCTTTGGCTACCAAATATACCACTAGGAAGAGGAATCTCTTCTCTCTTCCATATCACTTAGCTCATATAAACCAAGGCAGACTATTAGGACAAAAATACTGATTCAATGCAAATTTTAGGTACCAAAGCATCAGGATGTTCAAAAACATAAGTACACACCCAGATTATGGAAGATTTTAGTATACTAAAATAATTCAGCATCATTGCTGAATCTGACATCCACTTTCTAAAATATTAACTGACTGAACTGCACGTGCTGAAATAGGTTAAGAGCAGATTTTGGGTACCATAAAACCAGTATCTATGAAGTTTTGTAATTATTACAAGCCATTTGGTATCAGAGCACTACACAGCATGATGTCAACATTTCAGTCTAAGAATCGAGTAGTATCCTATCTGGCAGACAACAGATCAGCACTAAGGAAAGGAACTTGTTTACAGCGTACTAGTCCTAGAACTTCAAGAAGATGAAGAAGCACAGATACATATACATTATATAAAATCAGAGTAGACCTTCAAGGCACATGGAGGAGATCCAGTGATCAGTAAATAAACTTGATGCTAGTGACAAAACAGCTTGGTAATATAGAGGAGGAACTTGAAAGGACAGAAACAATGTGAATAACATTTAGCAGCCAACTGAGGTAGCTCATAGTCCCTGGAAAGGAGAACTTACACTCTAAAACTTCTTGGAAGAGGATCATTCCCTATAAATACTAATACAGGATTAAAAGTTCCAAAAATAATCCCAGAAAATGTTTCAGCAGGAACATGCTATTGTAGAACATTTTCCTTTCAGCAATATTACTGCAGCTGCTCTTATTTGACATCATGATTTTTTCACCTTTCACTACTACACTATAAAAGCTAATAATTATCAAATACTATTTTTAATGCCTTTCTGAAGTAGGAAATAAGTCCTAAAGTAACTCTTACAACAGTAATAGAAGCACCTATGATTTACTGGTTTCTGAAACAGAAATACATGTTTGTATGCATGTTTATATATATATATATACACAAACACAGAGATATACATGTATACATACACACAGATATATATATATATACATACATAGATGCATATATATACACATACATATATAAACAGGGGCATACATATACTCACATATAACATGTATTAACCTGTATATACACCTGTACATTAAATGTTACCCGCCTGTGTGTAGAATTTAAAAAGAACAAATCTACTTCCAGATATAAAGGGACTGGAAACACTGCAGTCGTGTGATTTTAAACAAGAAATAAAATGATAACACACAAACCCACCAAGTTACCTGCTACAGAAGAAAAATAATAGTTTTTACTGTGTATTATCATTTAATAAAAGAATAAACTAAAACTAAATGTCCTTGCTCCCTGCAGCAAGGGTAATTACCTAATACATAAGAAAAATGCAGTAGTTCTTTTACCAGAGAACCAACTCTCTTTGAAGAGGCCTTAAACAACTCATAAAGCAAGTTTATTCTTCAAAGCAAATTATGCAGAGATAAACCATTGCTATTTAAGTAATTTATTTCTTATGTATTCACTTATAACTGCTTCGTTGAGCACATGGGGGAAAAGAAAAGATTTCTCTATCAGTCTTGTGTAATAACCATGAAACCAAATGGAATTCCTTTTCTGCTTCATGCATAAATCAACACATTATTGTTCTTTCTTCAGGACCATCTGTGCAACACCACTGACTTCAAATTATTAACACACTTGAAGGCCAGAGAGGGCTGGTATATCAATATAATCTCTTAGACATCATAAGACATTTAAATTTCAGCAATAACTCAGAACTGAGCACAACTTTTGTTCTCAGCAACACCTCTGTAACTCCATCCAAGGCAGGGCAGGGTTACATTAAGCTGCGACTGGATTCTTTTTGCCTGTCAAACAATCCCTTTCCTATATTCCCTTACCCCAGCCCAAATTAAATACTTTACTTTGAACAGAGTTGTAAAGCTAGATGGTTTTTCTTCAAGTAAGATTTGCAAACCACACAAAGCTGGTAATGAAACTGATGTCATGGACTGACTTCATGACTCTGACAATGCCAATCCCAGGAAGTTATTCTTTCCACAAACCTTACTAAAACAAAAAAGCAGCTGTATCAGTTCCTCATGATTATATGCTGCTTACCTAACAATTCTGAGGGAAAGGAAGTGGTGGATAGCTATAGGAAACAATTAATGATCCTGAAACCTAAAATGCCAGATATGTGACATCATTAGAAAAAAAACCACCAAAATCAACAAACTCAAAACAATTAGAAGAGCCAGAGGAGTTGCTGGAAATTTCACCTCACCTTGGAAAGGAGAAAAGAGACTAAGAATTTTGACTGGGGACAGACTACTACAACACTTGGATAAATTTACTGTTCTAAAGCTAACACAGTTTACTATGAGTAAAAATTATCCAAATTCACAGGCTTTAAGAAAAAAAATTTATATCTATAGAAAATAAGCATGAGTTGATGGATTGCTCCCTACAGATAATCATCCAACGCTTCTGATAGGTCCCTTCATAAATACAATAGGAAACAAACAAGGTAATATTGTCATGCATCAGCTAACAAAGACTGAGCCAGGATTTCAAGGATCAGAAAAGTTGTTTATAAAGGATTTCAGGAATCAGTACTATGTCTGTGCTATTTAACAGCCTGGTGAAGAAATTCAGTTACTTAAAGTTCACTGTGTCCCCAAAACTTTTCAGAAAGAGCTGTACTGCCTGAGACTATCAATATGGAGCCGGTTATTTGGTGCACTGTCATCACACCTTAACTTCTTGATGTTATGGCTTCAGCTAATGATGTTCATTGCTTGCCACATGATAATAAGAAAGCAATCAAGACCGAAAAGATTAAAGGAATAACAAAATACACATTGAAACATTCAGATTTGCATCCAGTAATCTACTGATAAACAAAAACTACCTCTCTTCCTTTTAAGGACAGATAAATCAAATTAGTTCACCTCTACTCTCCTGAGTCACTCTTATCCCACCTTGCAATACTATAATAAGAAAATGCTAGAAACTAGAAAACAGACTTAGAGATATGAGGAAGCTATGGCACTTTGCATTGTTAATCTGCAAGATCAGTAAACACAGATTATTTGTGTAGTATTAAATTTGCAATAATTTAAATTCGAGAAGCCAAGTTTTACTCTTTATATTTTAATGATTCATCAAAAATTCATAACATGAAAACTTGTTTTTCTCTGAAATAAGTTACTCATTAGTGGTAAACTCCAGATACCAAAATCATGTGGATTTTCAATTTGCTCTTTTCTTCTTCCTCCCTTTCTTCCATTGAATTAGAAGGTGATCCTAACACATTCACAAAAAATACAGCCATAATAAAAATAAATAAGAAAGCAAAATAGGACAGCTTTAAAGACAATCTATCTCTATAGGCCTCAGGAAAAAAAAGCCAGTGTACCTTAAGATGTTCGGATGTGAGAGTCTATTCATAAGTTGAACCTCTTTCAGCATGTTTGCTCTGTTGCTGTTCAGTGTGTTCATCTTCAAAGCCATTACCTGGTCTGAAGTTCTGTGCCTTACCTATGGGATGCAAACAAACAATAGTAAGGATATGAAATATGAGACTGAAAAAACAGTAATGTTGTAGTACAACTTAAGAGATCCTTCATGACAAATGACTTGATTTATATTCTGATTTCTGTAGTCTTTATCACACAGATGACTTTCTATAAGGATACTTTCCAAGCAGGAAAAGGTATTTTATTCCTCTCTTGCAACTAGTGAAGACAGAAAGCTTAAGAAGATGGGAGGAAGGAAAAAAACAAAACCTATACACAACAGAGTAAACAGCTTTTAGTAGAAGTGAAGGAAGACACTTATCTGTCCAGAGAAAGTTTTCAAGACCTATGAATCTCACCTTCATTCCACCTATACCCCTCTTCTTTCCCCCTGCAGCATTCAGTGTCATTGTTCCACAGACCATGTTATGAGAGGACCTGCTGGTTATAGCTACAGGGCATATTCCAGAGATGTTCAGTGTTCATTTTTGAACCAAGACTATGGACCAGATGATATATTCAGTGGAAAAAAAGCATTCATAGCAACCCCTGCTGCAAAGCAGGGAGGTTACTAGAAACAGAATCACCTAGTCTAGGATGTTAGTAGTGGTTGCAGTGTCCGTACAAAACCCAGGATTTCCCCTAGTGACTGCACAGAACCAGCACACCATTCAGTGACCTTCCCCAGTCAGAAACACATGATCGTGGCCACTTCTAACCTGATACTCTCAAACTAGCCCATCTGTCATCAGCAAACAGACCAGTATCGTGTAGATGTGTGCTACAATTAGAAAGGAGTTGTCACTGAAGCGTAAGGCTTGCCAGTCATTTGAACTTCCTTGCAGTTGGGCATTCCCACATGCATACTGATAGCATTCATGGAAATTGTGCTCCCATTATTTTCTTCCTACATCGGTAGCTGCAGGTCCTATCTGTGTACTTCTCAAAGCACTGAACTGCCACCATAGCATATTCATTCATATTTATGGAAATTAGTTTAGAAAAGTTTGTGATGCAAGAATTGGAAACTCTAATTAGCTTTCTAATTTGAAACAGAAATCTACATTATGCTGTAGGTACATATAAACTACCTACACTTTGAGCAATGGTAGCCTGCCTCCTTTTATTCCAGGAGACTGCTTTTACAATAAAAAGCTTCTTCAGCTGCGATATGTCTGCTACAGAAAGAACAGTTAAACTTATGATAAGCAGATGCAAGAAGAAAGCTGGGTATGTTTTTTGGAGGTGAGTCCTACTAACAACCTGGACTAGGGAATACTGTTCCCAGTAACCTCCCTGCTTTGCAGCAGGGGTTGCTATGAATGCACATCATATGTGTGCAATAGAGGTATATTTCGGCTAAACGTTCTCACCTAGAGACAAAGCACCGGGAATTCAGCACAGGGATGTACTGGGTGGAAAGAGTGTCATGTTTCAAATGTGCGCCTGGCTTAATGCCTCCGAGTTGCCTATTCTGTCCTGGTTTGAAGTATAGGGTAGCACTGGAAACCTTGCAGTTAAGTGTTAGTAAACAACATCCAAGGACAGAGCAAGTAGGATAATAGCCCACAGATGGTTTTCCTTCTGCTTCTCCCCCTGCCCATGCACATGAGTTCCTCAGATGCCTCACCCAGAGTCACCCAGTAATCCCAGTGCAAGAAAGATCAGAGAAAGGAGGTGAAGAAGGATATAGAGACCAGAACGGAAAGCAGAAACAAACAGTAAATTCATAAGCATGGGACAACTCCTTTCAGTGGCAATACTGGCTTGAAAATAAAACTGGTTGAACTACAGTTCAATGTAGTCCATTATAACAAGATAATCCAGAATCCTCCTGCACACAACCTGTCCAGCCTGCTTGGCATGCTTATTGGTTTTAAGCAGGATGTGCATGTTAAGTTGATGAGGTTTATTGTTACTTGTCAGGTTTCTTGTTTCTATTGTGCACTTCATTAATTTTTAATTTCATGCAGCTTTTGCATACCCAGCCAATTTGAATGAAGGAGCTGTTGGGCAGGTCAATGTCTATTTACAGGCTTTTTAAACCTACTTTAGTTATACATTACTTTTATCAGAAGTAATGCTGTGGTGGAAGAAAAAAGAATAAAAACACTTTCATAGACCTATGAAAGGGAGGGTTTTTCCAACAATGCAAATTTAGATTAATGAAAAAGAAAAATTTAAAAGCTTTAATCTATTTACAGCAGCTAAATCAGCACACTGCCTCTGGGACAAGGCTTAGGAATCTTGCGTTTTGTGGTGAAGAAATTTGGGCTTTGCAGGGAATGGGAAAGAATCCAAAGGAACTTAACTCCTACAGGCAGAGAGATGCTCTCAACAGAACTTCCTCAGAAATCAGCCTTCCACTAACACAGAACCTTCAAGGTCTGCCAACAGGGAATGAATAGTGGTAGAAGGTGAGCAGGAACTCAGATGGAGCATGGTCTTAAACAGTATTTGCCTTCTCATTAACTGCCAGCTACCTCTCAATTTCCTGCCCATTTCTGTAATTCACTCAGTTCCATGCCAAAATACCAAGGCCTTTTGCCTTAACTCTAAGCTAACGGTAGAATCTGTATCATAAGAAGTTCTTCCTGGCTCTTTGCCTTTTCCTTGTTCCGACTGCTCTTGTTCTGCTGTGGAAACCTCAAAAAGGGTAGGTAGGTTTTTTGACACTGTCCTGCATGCTTCCTGGTTTTTCAGGTCTGATGTGTAAGTGGAAGAGGTTAGCAACTGCTTCTCAAAGGCCTGACTGTCCACTGTACTAACTCTATGTCCAGAGAAAAGTGAGCCACTTCTGTAAAGACAAGAATTTTCACCCTCAATTTCAGAAGGCTACCCTGCAGTCTTTTAACTCTTGTTAGACTGAACAAGGCTCTGTGGTGAAATTGGGGGGGGGAGAGGTGTGTGTGTGTGTTAAGTTTTTATAAAATCATTTTCCCCATGCTTGGAAATAGTTCATATTTCTAACACATATAGCATATTCTGGCCATATAACTAGTCTCTAAACAACACCCAACACTTGCTATGCTTTGTTTCACTTAAAGAGACACTGTAAGGTAACACCAGCAATTTTATCTGAACTTCCGTATATTATCCTAATGTACTGCAGGATGTTCCTGACAAGTCTGACAGAAAAGTTACCTAATCAAACCAAAGAACAGGTGGGAAAACAGGGACTCTTCCTCTCTTGCTAGCTACCCTTTAAGCGAGGAAGAATAAGTAGAACTGGAGGTGGGACAACATCTTCTCAACTGGACAAAACCCAGTATTACAAATAAAAATCAAATACCAGTTTATATTATATGGAACATTGCTAATCACTTGCAGTATATGTAAAGCCAATTGTGTTCTCTCCTCTGAAACACTGCTGGCAAACTGTACTTGCGTGGGAAGAACAGGCTGCCAACAGGGAACAGACAGGTCCTATCTTTAAGGTCTCGGACAAGCTCCAAGACAGAAAAGATAGAAGGAGCTATCAGTTACACCACCCTCTGTGCCTGCTTACCTGTCAGTCATACCCTAGCAAATTTGCATCTATTTTGGAATCCCTTGCCAAAACTCTGCCAAACTTTAGTCTTAATCCTTGCTCTCCTTTCAGACCACCTCCATGGGAGGAAAGCACAAAAGTGATGTTTCAACAACCTGACCACTCCAAAAAGAAAGCTAGTAAATATTTTGGAAATATTGCTGATCCAGTTTAACATTTGTTTACAAGACAGTCTGCCTCACGCCTATGCCTGCACAACCTAACATAAACAGGGATTTACTCATGCAAGCCAAACCTTTCAGTGATGCAACTTGCAGATAGCTGTAAAGCTTTTAAAGCTGTCGACATTATTATTAATTAAGAGTTCTTTGTGTATCAGAGCAAGTAACCTTTCAGTGATAGCTGAGTGACCATGTCTCTGCAAAGAAATATTCTGACAATCTACAGCTGCTTTCTCATGCTGCTTTGCACACCCTTGTGACTTCTCAGTCTGCTTACCTATGTGTCTCCATCTCAGAGGTCACAGTAACCAGATATTGCCTCTGTCTTTTATTGCTGACAGGCAGTTAAACTGTCCCTTTTTATTCTGATTCTTCTAGGATCAAAGTCCTTTGTAAGAACTTTGGCTGGGCTATGCCCATCTGCATGGCCTGCCTGCGCAGTATCTCTCCAAATCATGTGCTGATCCTAGACCTTACACCTTCCTTTAGAAGCAAATGAGAAGTAGAGGAAGTCAGTATCCAGATACAGAAATAGGAATATATTTGAAGGAAATCTCATCATAGTGATTGAGCAGGGCTCACATTCAGAAGAACTAGTTGCTACAGTAATGCTGTACAAGTTCACATGAGGAATACCCTGCAAAAATTGGTGGATTTAGTTTTTACCTTGCTACTTAGCAACAGATTTATTTCTTATTAAAACACCACCTAATAAATAATTATCTAAATAATATTTAAGTCATATAAATATGTCAGAGCTTTCTGAAAATCCAAACATTTGCATGATTTTTACTTTTTGCCTGGATTAACTGTACCTTTCCAGGTGGCCTTGGAATAAGCATCTGAAGAATAATATTGATGTTATAAATCTACCAATACAGCTTTCAATTTTGCCCCTAATTTTTCAGTTCATTGGCATTATTTTCCAAGTCATCATTATACAGATGAAAGTATTTTGTCACAATTCTCTTCCAAAACTGCATTAACCACTTTCCACTTTTTCTTTACCTTCCCCTCTTCTGGTATCCAGCCTCACCGTTTAATTACATTTACA
This sequence comes from Loriculus beryllinus, assembly GCA_039877255.1. Lineage (NCBI taxonomy): Eukaryota > Metazoa > Chordata > Aves > Psittaciformes > Psittacidae > Loriculus > Loriculus beryllinus. The sequence continues at coordinate 31,302 of JBCJKH010023894.1, read as the reverse complement.
GATCTTTACTTATACAGCCTACTCCATAAAATCATGCTGCCCCTCCACCTCTAGCACACACCAACTCTTTCTGCATCATTTTAAACACCTCAGCCTTCACCTGGCCATTTCACCTTCATCTTTCCTACCATGTGTCCAAAGAACCACTTTAAAAGCATCCCTTTGTTAGTCCAAATATATGACCTTCCATGACCATTTCTAAGCACGTTGTCTTAGCCACAAAAATGCTGCATAGATATTTACTTACACTGACTTGCCAACCTTACCAATTCAACTATTTCCTCCACATACAGCCTACAGCACTCATATTAGTGACATACACAGGAATCAAATGAATGCTTACTTACCCCACCTTCTATCAACCTATTTTCTATAACAGTTTGTGTTTTCACCTGATTTGCAAGACAAAAGATGAAAACAATACCTTAGTTACCTTTCTAGGCCATTTGCACTAATTAGGCTATATAGTATAACTCTGATTGACGAAGTTGACCATAAAGCTAGCTAGACACATGACATTATAAAACCAATATTTATAAAGAGAAAAGACTGCATACAGGACCCATACTAAATCATAGGAAAGAAGTCCTGAAGCAGCCCAGCATTTGGCCCTGGTGCATTTGGCCCTCTCTCAAAACCAGCCTCCTTCCTTGCTGTGACAGCAGAAGGAATCTTACAAGAAAAGGTAGGGACAGCTGTATTTTATTCAATTCTCACAGTAAAGCCGTCAAATCATCACATTCATATGGACATATACTGATGCCTTGAGGATGAATGTACTAGAAGAATGCCTAAACTCTATGTCTGATTGAAGAAAGCTCCCTTTAACTGAGAATACAAACCCGTTCTTCAGCTCAGCTCGTACAGCCTGCAAAACTGGAATCTCAAATGTTTTTCTAAACATTAAAATTTACCCAGTTTAGACACACATAATCATAGTAGTGATATCTGTATCAAGTCAAAAATCTCATGTCACTAGGGAAATTTACAGTGACATATAGAAGCTTAAAGAAATACAACAGTCTAGATAATATTAAGCTGCTATGTTGATGCTAAGGAGTCAGATTGGGTTGTGGTTGTTTTCACAGTAGTACATACTGTCGCTATACTTTAACTTTTTGCAGCAAGAACAAGAAGCCTGCCAAGTGTAACAAAACTTTGCCAAACAAAACTAGTCAGCGTGTGTCACAAGAGCTCTAGCACAGGTTCAGAACATGCACAGGAACTAGGCACAAAACAAAAGCCTGACAGTGACTGTGACACACTAATTTCTGTTACTAAAAGCAGCTGTGAAAAACGCACAGAAAAAGTCAGAGCCTTTGCTATTTTCCCTTTAGTACAAAGGCTTGGTATTGGTCCTCAAGCAAAGAGGCTACTTCGATAACTAGTAACTTCCAGGATCATCAGCTCAGCAAAGCAACAAGTTCAATCACTACAGCATATTCTGTACCTACAGCCAAACAAGTTCTCCAATTGTTTTGCCAAACTGAAGTGAATTTATGATTACTGAGACAGCAGCACCATTGATACTTTGTAAATCCATTTGTGTGTGCCAAAAAAACACTCAATTTTTCTTTTGTATTCTGTTTTTCTTCATTGGCCACTGTAATGTAGAACCAGGGCCTAAAATACAGCATTCATTTATTCTAAACAAACCACTTATTGATAGGAATCTGTGCATATCTCTCTGCTGTTAACTTGATCTCAATCAAATCATAAAGGCAAAAAGAGACTACAGTCTTATTTTGAGAGAAAGCACAAATTAATCAGAGAACTATTGTTCCACAGTTTGAGATGAGATATAAACAGGCACAGCCCCGGTGCAGAAGTTGACTGATTTTGTAGCCAGTTCAGCAGAACGTAACCATATAAATCTCCTTTTGCCATTCAGGTTAAGCAACATGGACCCACTTCCTAAGTACTATGAAGAAAACACAGAAGAGCATTTTTATACCACAACCTCAGTACATTAGCTCAGCTATGTACTTCATACCTGAGTCTATGTCATAGTCAGGAAAGAAAAAGAAATACCGAGTTTGAAGTACAGAACTGGGAGCTTACTCTTCCTTTTCCATGTTAGCTATCATCTTGAGCTATCATCAGTTCACTCAACAGCCCTGGGCATACTATTTTGCTTACTTTTGTTCCCTTTTTATCTATAAAATGGAAGTGATATTGCTATCTACCTGCCAGGGAAACTGGAAGTTTGACATCTGCAAATGACTAGTGTAACATCCAAAGATAACACATGATCAGATACTGTATCTGTGCTCTTATTTTCCTGTTTAATTTTTAATACTTATGGTTAAATATTTCCCGTGTGACTGTGGGTTTATCTTGCACGAGAGATGATGGTATTTACATAATCTGCAGATGCTCCTCAAGCAAAAGAACCTCCAGGCTGAGTTTTCTTGACATATAATTGCATCTTCAGTCTTTTACAGTTTATTAACAGTTTGGTACTGAGCATGCAGTCCCCCCACTGAACCAATGATGTCGTCATTGCTATTCACCAAACTTCTACTTTGGGCAGAAATAATTCCCTTTCATTTCCTTCAAAAAAAATCTTTCAAGTAAATGTTACCACACATGAGTAAGGAAGTCAGTCTATGCTTCAGAACAGAGCCTGCTGGCATACAACTATTGCAAATATAATCACAGTTACAGCACAACCACAAATAAGAGTGCAGGGAGTATGAAGGAGCTACATTTTGCTTACTTGAGGATACTTAAGATTTTACAAACTGCTACATTTAATAACTTCCAGGCTATAGCCCAGAACAAAAGTTCGAAGCAGTTTTCTTGTTATCCAAGCCTTCACAGAACTGCTCTTCTTGAGAATTAAGTTCTCCTAACAAAAGAAGTAACTAATTAAACACACGGTGCAAATTCATGTACCTCGCTGTCAGTAAGGCCAGGAAGCACAAGAATTGGCTGTGCAGATCTCAGTTGCAGGCAGCTGATGTGAAAGCTACACACTGTCATTAGTAAACCAGTGACAGACATACTGTCAGCTACAGATTAGCTAAAAAAGCAATGCCGTCTCAGTAGCGACTACTCCAGCAGATGTGTCATAGCTCTGTCCTCTCCTCAGCTCCTAATTCAACAAGGCCATCAAGCAGAGGTCAAGTCCCTACAACTTGGATATGACTGCAGTAGCTGCTGGGAGCAGGATGTTTTGGATGACTTGCATTACAGAATTCCCAACAGCTGGAGCAGCAAAGACTAACAGAAGCCCTATCATAAAGGTGTTGGAGTCCCCTTCTCTAATTGTGACCAGTGGTTATTAAGGGGCTGTGAGGAGGCATTCCTTATAAATCTGAGACTGCGAACAACATCCCTTTCCTGTTACTGCCATCAATAATGATTTGCAATTTTCACTTTTAGATTTCATATTGGTCAGCAATGCATACATGTGCATTACCATCACACACACATTCTCCAAACACAGGCAATGAAGTCCATCACTTAAATACATTTAACTTCCCCTCCCAATATCAGTAAATAAGTGTTCAGAGAGATCTGTCACAATGATGCTAAGTGATGCACTCTTATTTTCAAGGCACAGTCACGTTAATACTGGACATATGCCAGCACAGTTATTTGAAGAACAGTAAATCAGCACCTGTCTCTCAGTGTCAGCTATGAATGAGCTTACACAAATGTGCATGTTTGCCAGCTGGCAAAACACAGAAAATCCCAGAGCTGCCAACCCAGCACATCTCCATCCAGAACAGAAAACTAAACAGATCGTTTAACTGTGCTTGAGAAACTATAATGGAAAACAAGAGAAAAAGCACCCAAACATTTCTGTGCCAGGTGAATCTCGCCACTCACTTTGCCCCTGGGAAACTGCCCCATGATGCTTAGATTGGCACTTTTCTTCTTGAAGAAAACGAAAGGCCCAAAGGACTCTGAAACTACAGTGGTCACTGTTCTGAACATAAAATCCAGCCCTTGGTTATCTCCTGTTGCAAGGTCCCCTTGTTACAGTATCAGAGTGCCTTTCCTACTGCTGACAGAATTGTGAGCATTCTCTCTAGTTGTGAGGACAACAAAGACTTGCCTCAGACACTCAACCTATCAGCTGTTCAACAAGAGTTAAAGAAGTCAAGTTCTCAAGGAGATAATAAATACATTTCAAAATGGACAACTTTACATTAATTTACAGTCATTTTTGAGTATTCTTTTAGCACCAAGTTTATTTCAGTGATTTCTGTTCTGGCTTTTTACTAAAGAAACAAACACTTCACTTCCAGGGTATAATGACAGTTCTGCCGTATTTTCCAAAGACTTCCTTCTTCATCAGAGAAGCTGGATGACCAAAGCATAGGCAAGAAATGAAGTGTAAGCAAAACTGTCCCATATTTTAACATACTTCACTCAGTACAGTTTTAAGCTTGTAGCTGTAGTGATGCCAAGTAGGACCGGAAGAAAAGGATTACAGAAATAGGATTTTGAACATTTTCTCAGGATTTTTCAGCACCACTGCAAAAGGCTTTCATTAGATCTGCTATCTGGTGACAGTCCTTCCCAGTGCTCCGTCACCTGATGTTATAAGGTGATTATAACATGAACATCTTCAAAATTCTAGCCAGAAAATAAATAAAACAAGAATCAGGACTGATTTTGGATAACCCCTGTGAGCTGTCTTGTATTTCAAAGCCTTCTCAATTCTGCTAATGGTAAGACCAACCTGCAAGTCAGACAGCCAATTCTGAATTTTAATGATACATAAATGGGGATGAAGTATTTTGCCCTGGTTGTGCAATCCACAAAGAATAACAACACAGATGAGGTTTTTAATTTGTCTTAACGACTGTTGAAGTAAGGTCTATTTATTACTACTTCCCCCCACAGCCTATGTCCTAGAAAAGCATTCACTAATTAAGTAACAAGGAGTAGGATGACAGTGACTTGACACCTCAATAACCAAAAACTCATTAGCAAGAGGAAGACAACTGTCTGGTTTAGTGGTTACCATATAAATCATCTTAGCAACCTGGTAGAAGGGTTCCAAAAGGCTGATACACTTCACATACCAGTGTGAGACAAATCAAACTTACAAGACTTCTAACTTTGACCTGTGCCAGCATCCTCAGGATTTATGCCTCATCTCAGTTCCAGAATGGTGCTTCTTTCTACCCCTGACAAGTATCAGAGTAGAGAGACTGATTAGAAGCATCAGGCTGATATAACTCAAGAGCTTGAAATGAAGTTATTATAGCCTTCTTGGCCAGATTATATAAAGCAGAGTAACTGTTTTCCCAAACAAACAATTAGCAGCATGTTTCAAAACCAAAATTTCACATAAGAGACATTAAGACTCAAATATCTTCCATGAGGTGAAAGAGTTTTCTCCACTATTCAAAAGGAGAAGATTATCAGCTTAAAACTGAACCCTACTGAAATAAGAAATGAGACCAAAAGGCACATGTGGACAAGATTTGCTGTCTGAATTTCTAACAGGCATCATTATTGCACAGGGAGGACAGTAACAACTGCCATGCTCTATTCCACTGCAAGAGAAAGAGGAACACACCACACCTGGGTGAGGGAAGACATGCACTGCTCAAATGGGTGTCATTTCTAACTAACAAGGTGTATGCCCCATGACTACAAGACCAAATACTAGATCTACAGAACCAATATACAGAATAATCCACTTACTCATTCTCTGCTCATTTTCCAACCTATAAGGACTTCTGCCACTGTACGTCTAAGGCAGAGCCTGAAATACTCATTTTGCCTGATGTAGTAACACCAATCTCAAAGAGAAAACTTAAGCACTTAAGTGTAAAAAAAAAAAAAAGAATTAAAAATTAAAAAATCCAATTCTCTAGACACCATTAGTTTCCAAAATTGTGGCCTTAAACAATTGGTAGTTTCTCAATACTCTGCCAAGCTTATTTGAGAACTTTCTAAAAAGCCAGGATGGATACAAATGTGACTGATGAATCAACAGGAAAGAGATAAGGTAAGCTCTGGTTGGTGAGGCTGCTCCCACAGCCATTTCATTTTTAAAAGTAAGCACAATTCTTATTACAGCTTCTGCCATTGGGCCTTATTTTGCCTTTTTTTTCATTACACTGAAGGGTCCCTTCAAACAACTGTTTTCTCATTGTTAACCTGTTTCTGCACCGTAATGACATCATTTTTTACACACAAACACATTAAGACTGAAGTCATTCGCTGAATCAGTTTTCTAGTTACTAAACTAACTTTTACTGCTTATTTTTCCACATGTTCACACCAAGTGTTCTCCAGCATTAGCAAAGTTAAATATCTAACGTTGAAAGAGTACTTAACACATACATCTAGATAGTTTCCTACAAATACTTCATAGGGTACCACTTTTTAAGCCTATCAAATAGTCCCACATGTTTCAAGGATACTGTGTGATCTCACCTCTAATGTTTACAAAGTGTTTGAGGAACACCAGCTTTTGTTCAGGCCCCTGATCAGGCTGTCTGCTCCTGAGGCAAACAAGAAGGATCCTTTCCTAAAGCAAACCTTACACTACACACATTAGAAAATGACAGAGCTCTGAAAGTGAAACAGTGAAGACAAAGCATGAGATAGATTTGAGGTTTCCCGTGAATTTTCACATTATCAACCGACTTCTACTTGAGTGCTGCTTTCAGAATATTTTTAACCTGAATACCAAAAATACTTCCTTATGAGTTATGCAGAAGATATTTTTGTTGTAGTTCAAATTTCTGAACCAATAGTGTTACTATTTCACTCCACAAGACAAAGTGACAATCATTCCAAATCGAGAAGGTATGACTGAAGCATACATAGGATGATGAAAAGCAAATTTTCCAGATGCAATCTCACTTCCTCGGTGGATTTTTACCATCCCACTGGCAAGAGCTCTGTGCTTCTGCCCTCCCAGCTCAACCAGATGGAGGGACTGCTCATGCAAGCCATCTTCACAGGAAGTGAGAGCAGCCTAATCTACTGCTCGAGGCTTTTCAGTCCAGTGTGGCTTATGGTGCAACCACTCCCCTCTTGCTCAAGAAAACTGACTCTTCTGAGATACCTGGGAGTTAGTATCTTCCATTGCAGCAGTCTCCACTATCAGCTTTAAAGAGTAAGTTAAGGAGATGCCCATGAAGAACATCTCTGCGCTGGGACAAAAGAATGAAGAGCAAGATAACATGAAGTCTTTTCCAACCTTATGCTTTATAAATTTGTGGAGTCAAAACCAAAGAAAACACAAATATGTACAATGTAGTGGGAAGGCCTAAACAGTAAGAAAAATGGCAAAGCTTAACACAAGCAAAGCCTGCAGGAAGCAATTATGCCTAATGGGCAAGATTTAGTTTTGAGGAAATAAGCACAATTATCTCCAGTACATTAATGACAAGGGGAAAAATCTTGTTACTGCATTGTAAGTCTGGAGACATGATAAAAGTTCACACACACGCTGGAACCAAGCTATGGTTCCAGCAACACTAAATGTCATATACAAGAGCAATCAGAGAAAAACACCTAAACACAATTAGTCTTCCTATCTTCGTCTACTTAAACACACAAGCGTTCTGCCCAATTAAGTGATTTTATGGAAATACTAATGTCACCTTGAAGAACATAATGGTGGCCTGCAGTCTGGTGACAAAGTAATGAAGCTGTTCAAAAGCTAAAGCCAGAGCTGCACGGAGACAAATTCATCTCTTTGTTTCATATCAACAAAGAAACAAACACTGAAAACAGGAAAAAGTTCATGTTGAGAGTTTTGAAATAATAATTGAAAAGGTCTATTAAGAAAAGTTTGTCTCTAGTTGGAATGCTCAGGATCTCCTTGACTTATGCTGACATTTAATCCATTCTTCCTTAAAAGAATTCAGGGAAGGAAAGTATTGGTTTGACAGTTCTGAAGACAGACATCCCATTTATGCAGCAAACAGGTGGACACTGAGGAAACGAGAACTTGCTTGCAGAGTTCTGGATGTGTGCTGGGGACTTGTCCTGCATGAGGAAGCTCTGTACCAGTTTTATTCTTGGCCACCCTGCAAAGACTAGTGATAATGCACAGCCTCGTATTTCGGTTTAAAACACATTGACAGGTCAAATACTGCAGTGCCCGCTTATCTGTCGAAAGCTAAGTTAATAAAGATTCCAGTCCTGGCAAGCACTGTCTGCAAACTCTAATACACAGGTTTCCAACACCTTTTCCAGTGGGATTTTGCTGAGCAGGGGAAGCAGCTCCTTTGCCTTGATTCAGATTCTCTTACCCCTTTTTCTGCACCTTTTCCATGTCCTTTTTGCAGTCATCCTCTCCTTTTAATCTGAACTAGCATTCCTTTCTCTGCAAGCTCACTTATAAAACTACTCAAATATCTTCTTCCAAGAGTAAAATATCTGTGAATGCATGGAAGGAGGGAAGATGGCCTCCGTTGACATGATACATCACTAAATGCCACAGGAAAACTGAACCCGCTGTCAGTCATGAGTTGCTAGAGTAAAGTCAATAAGCAAATAGACAGAACCAGCTGTAGAAACATCTCAAACTGGGAAGTTTTAGCTATAAAAGGATAATTTCAAAAATAATAAAATGTGGTCTGAATCCACCAAAGGAGGCTGTAGAATCTCCTGGAATGGAAGTTTAAAAGACAGGCTGAAAACAGCCTCCAAGAAGAAATCACACATACTTGAGCCTGGCTCAGCTAAGGATACTGGAGTAGTTTTGATAACATCCCTTCCTAGCTTTACATTAATTTTAAATTATATATTTAATTGTGTAAATGTTTTATAATAGCTATATACATATATGAACACAGACATCTATAAGACATCTGACTTCATGCCACAACCCACTATAAGTAGATTAAAGACTGGCTAATGATAGCTCAAGATACACTTGTATCAGAGGAACTAAGGGCTCCTGTTACTCAATATTCTGCATCCACTTCCAGCTCACTGATGGAAGTTACCACTCAGAAAAATTTGAAACTTCTATGTTTGTAGCATTACCCTCTTCATGTTATTTCACTAAGTAGCGATGGCCTCTTTATATCTTAGGTCTATCTGAGCAAAAATTAACATAGCCTAATTAAAAACTTCTTTATAAATAAGCACTGAAGGCTACAGCAGATCCACACCCATTAAACATAAGGTACTAATGCGCTATGATAACAAGTGGTATGTGTTAGAGTGTAACGCAAAGCAAAAGGAGAGTTTTTACATGTCATTGTAAGAAGAAAACTAGGACATTCCAAGGTAGGATGTCCACTTTAAAAAGAGAAAGATGTTGGAGATGATGTTGGGAAGACTTAAACATAATTGCAAGAACTAGGTCATTCTTAGAGTGGGAGTGGGACAGGAAAGAGACAGAAATTGGGACTATTTAACACGCCAAAAGGGTCAAAACCTAACTAATCAAGTTTTATAAGGAGGAAAGAGGCACTAAAAAGATGCTGCCCCAGCCAAAACAATCTGGAGAACAACTGAGCAGACCAGCAGGTCCTTCAGGTTAAGTACAAATGTACAACAGTGAGATCACACACCGAGCACTGGAATCCGTGACACTATTTTTGAGGTCTTCAGAACTGAATTAAAACCTGTTGTTACAGGGTGGGTGAGAGGTATATTCGTGTTGTACGTGGTGGCGATGCACACTGTAGACAAAATACTAGTTACTAGTAAAATGTAATGACCTTTGAATATGTGCCAGTGTCTGTGCAGATGACTCAACAACTCTTCCAGGCCTTAACTGTTCAAGAAGTCCATAATACCTTTATTTTTAAACATATAGTTTACCCATGAGACATAAGGGGCAAAGTATAACATGAAAACAGACATTCATGCCAACAAAGACAGATACTTTTTTTTTTTGGGGGGGGGGAGGGGAAGTGACCTGTCTATTGTCATAATTTTTGTGTGTGAAATCCTATGGGTTAGACCCTCACTCTTACACAGTTCTTACTCTACACTGTTTAGTCTAGTTAGCAAGTTCTGGCAAACCTAGGTCAGAGGCCAAAAGCAAAAAGTGACATCAAACATTTCTGCACTGCACTTCTCAAGGTCTGCAAAACTACAGACAAACACAGAGCCAGCTGTTAAGCAGAACGATAATAAAGTCCAAAAGTACAGGAATAAAAAGCTCTCAATGAGTCACTTTGGGAAAGGCAGATCAGCACTATCTGTCAGATCTATAAGTCAGATGTTTCAAAGATCAAGCCCACCAGCGTGACTATGTGCCTGAGAGACACAGTGTCATACATGATGCAAACCATAAATTCCAGTAGATAGTGTATGTCAGAGGTACAAAACTACCAGTTTTATCCTAAGTACAAGTATTTAATAAGAAAGAATTATATGTGTGCTCTTCACTCTGCCCTTAAGCACCATTCCATATCAGCCCTGTTTCTCATTTCACATTAGACAGCATGATGCTGCTTATCTTTAAGGCACCTTGAAGACGTGAAATAAATACGAGAAACAGGATCCTAGCCCCAGGCACAGGGTATGTATTTAGACAAGCCACATTCCCTGATCAGCCAGCACTTTTGAAATTCGGAGCACATGAATTTGACCAAACAAAATAAAGACTAAAAACTAATTGAGTGAGTACCATCATTCCAGGGTGTTCAAATAGCAGGCCTGACTGCATAAGCTTGTACAGAGGGAATATCCTGAGGACACTGGATCTTTGCAACCACCACCCCACTTTGTATTCAGACTTAGCCTTGCAGCTGGGTAGTGCTAGTTTCGTAGTTTGTGGAGTCCATACATCAGAGTACACTGACATATTTCCAGCATTTGCTTCTCAAAGGTATCCATGTGATATCAGCCCATCGTATCTTGTTTTCCAGATGACTTTGATGCATCTTACAAGACATCTTCACAAATAAGCCTGACAAATGTGATATAGAAGGAGCTACTATAGTGTAGTAATTCCATAATAAAAAGAGTAACTAGTGGTTCACAGGTAAACCGATGAGATTATCAAGCAAGACTCTGAAGGAATCTACCTGACATCAAACCAGGGAGTAAAGGAGGGACAAGAACTAAGACAGGATTAGAATTCAAAGTGATTTTGAACTTCTTGAAGGGGGCAATACACACAAACACACAAGAGAAAAGCAGCATTATTCAACCTACTAGGGATTACTAGGTAAAATCTGCTGCAAAACCAGGAAAACTGTGTAGCCAGAAATCTTGCAGAAAGGATCTCAAGTTACAGGGGATCATAAACTAAGTGCTTAGCACTCAGGGCTGTCAGTAAGCTGTAATGCTGAAATGAGACGGCTGACTTCCATCTCAACATTTTCTTTGGAGGCACCCATGCGCAGTTGCTTAGCATTCCAGCTCTAAAAGATAGTGTATTTTGCATTATGCTTCATACATCTTATATTCATAGGCTCATCTTTGCCCATCCACCATAAAACAACTATTTTATTAACCAATTTTTTTTAAGGCATTACAAACATTTCTCACTGCTCGCATGAATAACCTTTCCAGGTGTATGCTTGAGATACAAACCATACTGACACACTGCTTAGAGTACTTAAAAAAAAATGGATTTTTTTCCCCTGATGACTGATTCTGAATAATAGATCTCCTGACTCCTTCAAGGCTAAAAGCACAGTCAGAGGTGGTCAAGACTGTGGCCTTGTTGACTTGAATCCTGTCTTCAAATCTGTTCTCTGCCTGTCCCAAAGATAATCTCTATAAGGCTACACTAGCTTTAGGTAGTTTAGTTTTGTCAGAGCATATTCCCTGACAAACAGAAGTTATTCTTCTCTGGTACACATAATTCAACTCTCTAGCTACTGGAGATGGGGGAGCTTTCCACAGTTAATCTCCCCCACCACTACAACACCATTACAACAGCAGTGATGTATATATTAATGATCATATGTGTTATGAGGGACACATCTAAGCTGTTATGTATCCCTATTCCCAAGTTAAGAGAATCAACTTCCCACTGCACCCGCTGTCCTAGACTGTATTTAAAGAGGAGTTTCCACAGAAAGGATGGAGGGGAAGAAATCACTGAAAACAATTGCCTGTTACATAGCAAACCAAAAATCCCAAACCCTCAAAAGAGACCAAGCATTCTTGATAAATCCCTTGAGTAAACCCAATGTACGATACTCTGAAACAATAGACAAATACATGATTGAAAAAGCTCTGGTGACACAGGGATTTTTTAAGACACCTTCATTAATTTAAAGGGAAGCCTTTGTTGCTTTTGTAGAGTTACTTATGCAGCAAGTCTAAAACTATTCAGGATTTTTTCCCAAGTTCAATCATTTAGCTGGGAGCTTGCAGATCAAACTGAACTTTAACTGTGTCAGACCATGAGACTCTCCTTCCTGGAAGCACATCAAGGTTCTCGCATGAAATCTGATCATCAGCACAGTAGGATTAATGACAGAGGTGGTCAGGCTGATAAACTAGCAGAACAGAAACCTGATTAAACGAGTATGGAACTGCACCTAAGATAAGGTCGTAATGCATTCTCGACCCTTTGCACCAAAGCTGAAGGCAGACCTTGTTTGAAACTGATGTGAAAGAAAAGGCTTTATCACTCATTGTCTCCCTGCAGGAGGTCTGTGGTTGTTGCTGGGAAAACAGACACTAGATACTCAGACTACCACCATCTCTTAAGAGTAATGCTACTGACTGAGACTGACACCATGTGATGTCTAGTTTAGCTGACTGAATGGGGGAATAGCAGGAGAAGGTTTTTAAAGAGCTGGAAGCCTTACGTATGCACAATAAGATAAACTGGGCATCAGGGATCCCTCTCAGTCAATGTAGGTTCTCAAACAGCTCTTCACCGCTGTATGCCACTACCTGACAAAACCAAGTCCTCTCTTAAAGTAAGATATTCTTAATAGATCAATCACTATGAATTTGGGAAATCTACCTTTACTTTTAGCCACTTTCCCCTCATCTGTTTTTGTTTCATAGCAATCACTAATACCATACCTTTCTGCCAGATAGGCAAGCACCTTGTCTCAGAGCACTTCTCCATGATGTTACTCACCAGTGCATGGCAGATTATTACAGTTAATTCACCTACTCCGTATGTTCACAAAGTATGTATCTACTCAACTACAAAACTTTTTGAAGTCCCAACATAAATATGATTGTCAATACCACTATATGATAAGTTCAGAACCTAAGCACTGCAAAATACAGGTATTAAAGAGAGTTAAATCCCAAATTTACAGACTAGGGAAAGACACAAAGTCTAATCTGCAACACTGATAGAAACCTGAGACAAAACTACTCAAAAATATGAATTATAAAATTTACGCAAACCAACCAAAGTCTGTTACTCCCCAGTTACTTAAAAATTACCTAATTCTATTTGTACCTTTATACACTTCACAGCAGCTTCAGCATAAAAGCTGTAAAGATGAGTTCCAGTCACACACAGAACTTAAAATATCAGCTCACTTCATATTAAGAAATGTCTAGATACAAAATCAGCTGCTAAAAAAGCATTACAGAAAGTATTCCAAACAGGTAAATAAGAAAAAACATTATATATATGGAGACATAAATTAATGAGTATTAAAGCAACATAAAATTAACTTTCATTTTCTAATTCACATATCCACAGCAATAAAGCTGAGTAAGAGGTTTCTTTTGTTTAACTGCTTAAAGACCACATGAAGTGCATGGAACGGGCATAATATATTGTGAGATAAAGTTTTCTGGCATTTCACTGAAACAGAAATGATTTGGAAGGTGACTTTGTTTAAAATCAGAAACTAGAACAAGAAAGAAAACATACTTTTGCAGCGCCTGAAAGCCTGGAAGTCAACTCAGTGTCCTATTCCTCTACAACAAAGCTTATGAGAACAGTCAAAACAATAGAAATACCACCAGCACTACAAAACTAGGGTTACCTGTATGACTTCACAGAGATCTTACCCACTTCCCAGATTCACAGCAGCAAGTCACTGACAACATCAGATTTTCTCATTCAGACCACTCACTTCAAACTGATCTCTGACTGAGTTAGAAGCACGGCAAAACAAATACAAAGGAAACAGAAGAGCAGCCAACTGTATGGTAATTTCAGTGCAATCATTTTTTTTTTGTTTCAGTTTTGGCATAGATCTCCTAACACAGGTATCTGGTGTCTCTTAACACAGGTATCTAGTGTTGGGAGGCAAAGACTACCAAAGGAATAAATGCAATCCCACAAAACTGATTAACTAAATTAAAGACATTCATACTTATATATGAGAGAACCAATAGCCGTTGGTGTTTAATACACTACATGATGGCAAAAATACATAGCAGAGTCCAAAAGATGAATCAATTTTTTCAGCTTTTTCTGTTTCTTCCAAAGAGCCCCTACAACTCTGCAAACAAACTACAAGTGATAAAAAACAGCTGGAGTGACAGAGAAAATATCCGAGGCCTGCAAGGTCTTCATCACTCATCCCCAGTAACGCAAATACAGTTGTCTTCCATTAAATGAACTTCACTGATATTCTCAGACATTCTCAGCACTAAACACTGAGCAACACAAAGAGGAAAGAACTAAACACGCACCTTGAACACCTCAGAGAAGAAACCAGAGCCAATTTTCTCACATGTGAAGTCATCAAGACGAGTAAGTCTGGAAAAGGCACTTATCAGGGCTCTGTATGAAGAGGTACAAACTCTTCCTATTTGGGATGCAGTCCCTTCTCCTCCAGTGCCACCATCCAAGTCTTCAGGGCGTTCCAGGCGTGGTGGAAATCCTGCTATTGAATTCCGCTTACTTCGGTCCATTTTGAAAACAAGGTTTTATTTTGCTAAGGGAGGACTTCTCACATCTTAGGTAATTTGCTGTCTCCTCTACTCTTGTTGGATCCTAAAATACAAGAAATTGTGATTACCATTACTGTAAACATATCTAATAAGTTTGATAGGAAACCACAACACCACAACCAATCACAAAGCATCATCAATAAAGACAGACAATCAATTCAATTTTCATTTAGATTCACAGAAATACCCTATGCTCTGCCTATTACAAGATGAATAGGTCTGGAATTCACAATTTCACTGGTAATAAACAAATTTCATCCCCTTCCCCCTGCCCATTTCTTTTTTACTTAAGTTATGGTTGCTAAAGCAAGTAACTAACCAGAAGGAAACCCACAAAATGTAATGTTCTATTTACCTTCTGTAGCAGCTCACAACCAATCAACTGCTATTCCAAGAAAGCATGTCACACTGGGTTCAAACTTAAACAGGGGAAGTTCGGGTTAGATGTAAGGAAGAAGTTCTTTACCGTTAGGGTGGTGAGGCACTGGAATGGGTTGCCCAGGTAAGCTGTGAATGCTCCATCCCTGGCAGTGTTCAAGGGCAGGTTGGATGGAGTCTTCAATGCCATGGTTTAGTGCAAGGTGTCCCTACCCACGGCAGGAGGGTTGGAAGCAGATGATCTTAAGGTCCTTTCCAACCCAAACTATTCTATGATTTTATGATTAGGGACTGCACAAAAGATCCCTAACTATATAAAAAATAGATCAACTTTCAGTTAACACAAGGAAAATTATTAGCTATTAATAACAGTAGCTGGAGCACTAAAACCTTTGTTTTTAAAGCTTCCACCTATAAATGTTCCAAGATTAATTCCTTAACTGGTAGGGACACAAGTTTATATCCACTAAAGATCTAGCCCTCATATTTATAAAAACATCAATAATCGTGCTATGAACCTGAAATATTCTCACAAGAAACTACCAGAACTATCGTCCCCACAAGCACCCATTTTAAAGCTATATTCATTTCAGTTCAACTCAATACACAGGAAACATTCCACGTTTGCCAAGTAGGAGAAGAGAGAAGAAAAGGGAAAGAAAAAAAAAATCCTAAATAAAAAAACCCCACCCCAACAGTTAAGGGAATTTTTGGTTTTCATTTTAAGAGGCTGATGAAGTACTCTGTACGACTCTGGAGCCCATCCGATTCAGCCTGGACTAGCAAACTACAGGTAACCTACTTTCATTATTGTCATTACTGTTACTGTTATTTTTAACTTTACACTTAGGAGGTTATTCCTCCTTTCCACACTTAGCTGCTCATTTACAGCAACTTGGTGAGCCCGTTATAAAACCTGAGCAAAGTGAGCAGTCACAAAGAAAACAGGTATCTCTTTCCCATCCCTCCCTCTGAGGGTGAATGAAAAACTGGAGGGAGGGAAAGGAAACCATAAAATCTAGAATAAAAATGGTGGACAAAATAATCACAAAGCAGGGAGCAGGGGATTCTACTTCTGTTTACACAGATGTACAGAACCTGAACAATACACTAAATTTGAAGAGCATTTCAAAACCAGAAGCACACCAGCTGTCCTCTGAATATACAACAGCGCTGCTATACGCATGTATCGTATGCTGTGTATCTTTCAGAGATGCTCTGTGCCAACACATCAGAACAATGCATAGTCCTTCCCTGCCTTTAGAAGTAAGCTCTGGTGAACTGCAGCGAATTTGAGCTTGTCCTCTCCAAGAAAAAAACCCACCATCACCACTAAAATACTCCATGTTTTTCAAGTGTGTTTATTTCTAGCACCTTAACACTTACCTCTCTAAACAGGAGTCAGTGGGCATAAGAGATCCTTTACCAGGACCTGATTAAGAAAATTTACGTCTCTCTCAAACCCCATGTCATGGTATTCCTATAGACTTTCATGTGCAGCCTCCCACATGCGTGAGCTTAATGCACGTTTCACATGATAATACTACACAGCCTAATGTTATGGTGTGGCCGACTGCCACACAGATCATCAGGATCCAATTTCTGACCTCATATTCTTACCCCATGAGCCTTGAGGGTCTGGAAATGGTACAGAAGCACCATGGGAAGATAAAGCCTGTTATATATCCCCAAATGAGAAAAATAGCTCAGAGAACCTCCTCAGCTGCAGAGAAGATGCCCAGGAATTTCCAAGGCACACTTAAATAATTCCTTTTGATCTGAAAGGACCAAACTATAATTTGGTTACTTTTCAAGGAGATAAAGAAAGAACTGTCTGTGGAAGGAGGACTGATGGGAAACCTTGGTGTTAATAATTCATTTCCTGGAGCAGGAGATGGAAGTATCTTTGGAGACTGACCAGAAAAACTGCTGTAACTGAAGAAACAGTTTTATGGAACTTATTCGCACCAGAGTACCCCCATGTGCTAGACACTTTCCAAGGAAGGGAGCAAGCACTTGCCCCAGAAATGCACAGTCTGACATTCCAGTACCACAGTAATGCCATATGACGTGGCCCCTGGAGCCTGTAGACACCCCTGCTAAATCCAGTGAAACACATCCACACTGCGGTCCAGCAAACTAAACCAACTTGTAAATCAGGACTCTAACTTCAAGCAAGAGATATGCAAAAACAAAATAGGGAAGAGTGCTGTTGCCTGAACCAGAGGAAGATACCAAGTTAGGTAAGTGTCTTAAATAGGAGGAAAGGCCTAGGTCTGTCTTAAGCATCCAGACACCATTAACAAAAGATCAGCTCTCAACATAGTCTCTCAATCTATCTAACAAAAACAAAACAGAAAATCCCTCTCATACATACACATCCTTTTGATTGAAATCACATGGTGAACTTTGCAAAACTCTGCACAAACCCAATGAAAGAAGAGATTCAAAGTACTTCGCACAACATAAACCCCAAAAGGTTTTGCCATCTGGATTCCCAAGTAACCCACTGCTTCATTTTTGCCTGCTAGTTTGCCTTCTTTCCAGACAGCTACAAAAAAATCCTTGGAAATGACTAGGATAGAGCTCCATTTGTCTAGTATTCTGCCCAGGATTGCATACACAGAATGAGAGGAAGAATTTAAGTGGGCACCATTCCAAGTGGGCTCCTGTCATTCTGGCCAATTAAACTAATGGTCACATTCTCCATGAAATCAAGCAAGGTTTAATCGACTTTCAAGTCAGTCTGAGGTACTTTAATTTACTACCTTGTATGGTTAATTAAAGTGCCCTGAAAAGAATCCAAGACTATCCTGCAAATCCTGTAACCAGCTAAGAGGTTGTTGGATGGGTTTTCTTCAGCTTCAAAATTCTACAGCTGTGTTCAATGGCCAGGTAAAAAAAAGGCACCGAACACTTTAAAAAACACCTCCCAATAAATTCTCAGCTTTCAGAACAATTTTTCTGACATCTTTATACAAGAAAAATGCTCCCCACTCTGCCAAGACAGAAATAACTTAGAAATACACCTCTTAAAATGCATACCTGCCCTACTCATCCATTTATTACATTACTGAAAAGCACAACTGCAGCATATTTCATACCCTACCACATTTTCATTTATTGATAAATGAAATCAAAGAAAAAAACCCTATGTTGGCATTATATGAAGATGAGTTTCTCCACTAAAAGAAAGCCTTGACTTTTTAATCATAGAAAGTACTATAAATACAAATACTGTCAGCATTTGGCTATGTAGAGGTTTGGCTTTCAAAACCAATGCATAAGACTTCATTTGAAGATGAAGACCCCACAACAGCACATCAAGTTATACCCCTCACTAACAATGTAAACCTAACAGGTAACATATATTAGCCAGTACTTAACATTTTCTATTTCATAGACATAAAAAGGGACAAGGCTTCTCAACTTCAGCAGCATCCCTTTATACCTCAGGGCATAACCCAAGATCTTTCCAAAATAAACATTTCAATTCATTACTAAGATGTTTTCTATCCCCAGTATCTTTATAAATATGTGCATATCTGCACTCAAAAGTCAAGCTCACAATTTCCTAAAAGATGGCCTTAACAACAACCATTTTTAGACAGAAGACTGTCGCTAGGCATTCCGCCTGGAAAGCCATAAATCTGGTGGATGCATGGTATTAATTTGAAAAGGTTTTCTGAAGAACAAGATGCCAAAGCTTTGACATAATTAATTTGCCAAGAGTTAACTATTTAAACTCACAGTCTGATGTAGCTTCAAAACACAGCACTATAAAAACATGAAGGAATTATGCTGGCAAGTGTCACTCAACAAAGTAACAACTTGGGGGGTGAGGGAGAAAAATTCACTGTAGTAATGTACAAATTTCAGAAAAGCTTCAAAGGAATGTAAAGAACAAAATCTTCCAAAGACTGAACTGACTTTGAAGTCATTTGCCCAGAGGAAAAAGAAAAAAATGGGAACGAAACACGAGAACTCAAACTAAACAGGTAACGAGGACCAGGCATTCCACAAGTTTATTCTCATCTGCTGTCATCCCCTTTCCTAAGAGAGGGAAGTTTCTCGGTTTGTCTGTAACTTGACTTTGGGAGAAAGGTAGTACTAAATACTTACAGATAAGGTAGCTGTAAGTACCAGAGCTTGCACTGTGTTTGGCCGAGCTCATCCTGAAGCTGAAGTTTTTTGACTGCTTTTCCAGGACAAGTCTCAAGTGCAGTTTATAGCCTCAGTTACCACACTGTGCTTGAACGTGAAAATCCCAACGTTTTCTATTTTCATTTAGGTAACATTTTGCTTTAATTTCATCTCCCCTGTAGGAGGTAATCCCTAGCTCTAGCCAGGACTGTCAGAGCACAAGCTTCCCACAGCTAGGGCTGACATTCCCCAGAAAAGACCTGCGTTAACCCTACTACACCACTCCAGAAACTCAAGTCTGCTGAACTGCGCTGTGGTTTTATAATGCAAACAAACCTCCAGGAGAGGCTAAGCTGAAACAAACAGTTCATTTATTTTGTGACTGTAGCCAAGTTCGAAACCAGTACGAGAGACTAGCTATTAACTTACTGTAGAGCTCAGGATTCAGGGCCAAGGTTGGAGGTTTAAAAACATTTGCATTAAGCATAGGCATAAATTCTGGCATGTATTTAGGAAGCGAATATAACTGGGGGAGTTAAGAGGGGAGAAATATTAAAAACCCACAAACAGAAACCCACTTGACCCTTATACCCACAGTATAATTGCCAACGGTTGCCAGGGTCCAATTATAACACAAAACTACACCTCCACAAAAGACCTTGCAAAAATCCATTCCTCTCCTGGCTTGGGGTTTAGTCACTACAAGCCACAGTGCAGACAGACTCCAGCCTAGTTATAGAGCATCACTAGAGTTAAATAATCACTCAAGTAGATCATGTACAATACACAGCTGCTGCTTCAACTGGATAATTTAAATATATTATGTTTGCCTAACAAAACAGAGCTCAGTAAAGACACTGAGAAGCAGCTTATGCCTTCCAGGTGTCAGCAGGCTGACGTTTGCTTAGCTCTTGAGAAAAACAAGGGGAATGAAAGCCTTCCAGTACCACCAGGCATTGTAACATCTCAATAATCAAGGAATTTCCCCTTCAGTCTCTCTGCCAGGTTTATGACTGAGGGCTGACAGCCCTATTAGCAAGGCAGGCTTCACAAGAGATGGGAAACAACTTTCAGTTGTTTTGATGCAGCCAGTGAGACAACCCAGCACAGCACAAGCAAGAAAAGAGAAACAGAACACTTGTAAAAGAGATGAAGCCAACAGGACTTCAATCTTATTCCTTCAAAAGGACACAATCTTATATTTATACACCATCATATGAGGCAGTCAATATCTGTATTTTCCAGCTAAAGGCATCATCTCCATAAATATTTAAAGCACATTCTGTAACCTACCCTTAAAATACAGCTGAAACACCACTCCACTCTACCGGCTTTGCATTACAGTGAAACACCAGGTTTACTTCAGGTACCAGCTGCACAAACCACAGTAACACAGTTTTGACTTGTGAATTTTTGAAGTGAACACAGGGCTCCCCAAATCTGTTGTTGTTGTTAAGGTAGTGGGGACACTGAAGTCTCCTGGTATTTATGTGTCAATCTGAAACACCCTGGGTAACAAGGAGAAACACAGAGTACTCTTAGTTCGTGTTCAAAGTCAGCCTTCAAAAGTACATCTCAACTGCATTCCTGGTTGCAAGAGCAGTTCCCAGCGCAGGCAATGGCATGGGTAATCATAGTAAAAAGTAGCTTAGCCACTACCAGAAACGTGCTCAACTTAAGAAAAAGTGACAGGACCATATGAAAAGCAGCTTACTATCTAAGTCAAAAAGAGGACTGAGCAACAGACAACAGATGGAGCCAGGGTGATGAAGTTGCCAATTATTAGATGCACTTATCGATAAAAACACAACTTCAAGCGAAGACAGGAGGGAGTAAGCAGGAAAAGGGCTTTAAAAAAGAAAAACTACGAGCATTTTCCCTTTTAGAGCTTGCTTAGAAGAACACTTATTGTTGTGCCAGGCTGCAAGATACCATGCTGCAAGGACACAACAAAAACCTTTACCATTGTGCAAATGCATGGTTCTCGGCTACAGGAAGAATATAGAAAGGGAGCCTATGATGCAAGTGAAACACAGGCTTCATTCCTTTCTGCAGCAGACATTGAGCAACAGTCTTTTCCTTTAACCCTGCATTTCTTTCATGAATCTGTGAAATCATTCGCATAAAGAATTCTAATGGCAAAAGCAAGTGTATAGAGCTGGTAGGTACAATGAGGTTATGGGAGGCCTATACCACCACAACACCGCATCTGGACCAACTTTCTCCTTCCACAGTCACAAAACTATCATAGAATCACAGAATGGTTTGGGTTGGAAAGGACTTTAAGATCATCCAGTTCCAACCCCCTGCCATGACTAGACCGTGTCACCCAAGGATCTGTCCAACCCGGCCTTCAACACTGCCAGGGATGGAGCATTTACCATTTCTCCGGTGCCTCACACCACCCTAAAGTGAGGATTGCTCCATCCCTGTCTCCTGCTCTGCTTCAGTTGCCAGTTGCTCACCCTAAGAAAACAGCACAATTCCAAACAAAAAACACAGGAGAGTGCACACACACCACCAGATACAGCAAACACACCCCTCTGCCTTCAGTCCAAGCTATTTGTGTTCTACCTGCAAGTTCTACAGGAAAAGAAATCAAAATGGACAATGGAATCACACAGCTGTACAGTATACTTCTGCAAGAGTCAGAAAATGACATTTTTATTGGCCTATCAGGACATGGTATGCAACAATAATTTCCAAAGATGATGACTAAATGGAAAGGTTTATAACTAGTCCACTGGGCATAGTGGAGGTTCTCATAAAAAAAAAATCTTATCTTAGGTTGTAAATTCCACTGCCTAATTAAGTCCATGGAACTGTAAAAGCCTGTTGATTCTGCAGACAATAAAACAGGCTAGAACTCTGATCTCTGCTGAAAAATATATCATTTCAGTTGAAGCAGAAAGGTTTCTCATAAGTTCGCCTAAATATTAGCTGCAAGACTTTTTTAGGGGAACAAACAGAAACGTGTAAACTTACATAAAATTAGTACTCTTGAAATTTCAGCTTTCAACTATAAAGGGACCACCTATCAGAATACCTAAGTGGAAAGTCCTCTGCCCTTAAAGCAAATGCACTTCCCACCCTCAAAGGAATACAACATGAAAAGCGATCATCTGCATTTATACAGCACCTTTCATCTGAAGGGCATCAAGCAAACATATACACACATACACCTGAACGGTCGAGCCTGTCATTAAGTCATGATTCACGTACGCTTACAGGGCAGCGCTTGAAACAGCAAAACGCGAGCCAAGCTTTCACCCCTCTTGGCAAAACCATCATCTCCTGCGGCTGGGCAAAGCTCCGGCCGCGCGCAGGCAGACCCTTGCCCCCGGGTCAAGGCACGGCTTGCTGCCGTCGGCAGCTCAGGAGTCCCACTGAGCCTGACCCGCTCCCCCTCACCCGATGGGGGAACGCGGCCGCCCCACGCACTTGCTCACCGGAACGCATCTCTCCCCTCACCACACCGCCCGGGCCGGGGGGGCGGCGGAACCCCGCCGGCTGCCCCGGACCCTCCGCTGGAAGCTGCCGTTGCCCGGAGCGGACCCTCACCTCCGCCGGGGGTGTCGCCAACCCGTGGGGTCCTTCCCCTCAGCGGGGACCCCGGCGGAACGCGGACACGGGCGGACACAGACACACACACACACACACACACACACACACACCGCGCGCTACCACAGCCGTTACCTGAGCGGCTGAGCCAGCACGGCCTGCGGGCGACGCGGGCTCTCATGGCCCAAACCGCGGCCAACTCCCGGCCCTTCAGCAACCCGGCGAGGAGCTGCCGCGCCGCTGCGGCAAGCGCGGGGGCCCCATGTGAGGACGGAGCCCAGCTGCGGCAACCGGGACCGGGATCGCCGCGGCTCCTCCCCCTTCCCACGGCCGCAGCCCCCGCCCCTGAGCGCCACCGCCGAACCGCCCACAGCACCGGGCGGCACTCGGCCGGGAACCGCCCCTCCCTAGCAGCCAATCGGAGCTCGGAGAAGCTGGATGGACGGTGTCGCTCGGCCAATGGAGGAAGGGAAGCTAAGAGGAGGGAGTCACAAGTAGTTCAATATGAATATCCTTTTCTAATTGGTCACAGCCATTTGAGGGGCAGGCGATTTGACCAATCAAACGAGAAAAACAACTCCCGAGGGAAGGGAGGGAGCCAGTGGCAGGAAAGAGAGGGGGGCGTTGCTAGGGGCGCCTCTGTTTCACAGGCCAGCTTTTGAGGGCGGGTTATAAATAAGAAAGTGAGCCAATAGGAGTGCGGTGCGCTAGTGACGGACGGGCTGAAGAGCCAATCACCGTATGTTTATAAGCAGCGGTGGGCTCGACGCTGTCAGCGGGACGGGTACCCCAACGGGCGTGCGGAGCCCCAACAGGCCGCGCGGGTGCCATGGCGACGGGGAGCCGGCGACAGAGCGGGTTAGACAAGGCCAGCCCCGGCACCAGCCCTCGTCCCACACCCGACAGCCACACACACACATAGCGACCGTAACTGTGCTCCGTGACTGCATCCCTGATGTTATTACCCCTAATTACCTGCCTCCGACTATGTTCCCCACAGGATCCGTCCCTTGTTCCGGGCTCTTCCTCCCTCCAGGTCCAGCACTGGAACTTTTCCCTTTTTATCCAGCTGCCCGCAGCCCAGCCGTGGTGTCAGTCAGAGCACAGAGCATCCTGTGCAGCCCCGCGAGTCCCCTGCCTGTAGCCTGCTTAATGCTGGCTATATTCGGAGGTTTTGGCTGCCAAGCTGTAATAAG
Source organism: Loriculus beryllinus (assembly GCA_039877255.1). Taxonomy (NCBI): domain Eukaryota; kingdom Metazoa; phylum Chordata; class Aves; order Psittaciformes; family Psittacidae; genus Loriculus; species Loriculus beryllinus. The sequence goes on along the minus strand of JBCJKH010023894.1, from coordinate 7,234 downwards.
TCTGTGATTTTTAACGGACAAACTGTTATTCATCAAATTAGAACTTATCCACATGCAGGAAGCCTGTAACAGGTATAGAAAACGATACCTTTATTCCTGCTAGGATGCACTGCCAAACTTCAAGTATCCATTCCAACACGGTGCAGGACTAGAGCATCTCATTAAGTGGTTCTGAGGGGGGATTGGTTTTGGTTTACATTGACAAGGGACTGATCGTTTTCCCTGACCTCATCTTGGGCAACAGCTGAGCTGTTTTTACTGAAACTCTTCAAAAAACCAAAGTTTGTTTGCTGTAGAGTCCTGTATGGAATAACCAAATCCCAAACGGTTAAAACTCACAGTGGTTAACTCAAAAGTGTCTCAGACAGGAAGAACACATTACCCAGCCTTGCCATTACTAACAGAAAATAGTAATTAGAAAGCATTAGTAATATGTTTTCTCATTATCCTTTGCCATTAAGTTTACATCTAATCTTTTCAGCTCAACCCAAAATTCACTTGGGGGAGTTTCATGTTGGAAACATTGGCACCAAGTGTGCAAATAGTACCGAACAGAGATTTATCCTTACGGTTGGATTAAAATCTCTATTCTGCAATTTATTGATTGAATTTAGTCTCCGAATTTCACCCAAGTCTACAGTGAAACTTTCTCTGTATATTTAACTGCAAAACACGTAACCATTTCTGCACAGGTAACAGATTGAAAATACTTTGTGTGGGGAAAAGAACCATCCTGTTTTCTTCATTTTCTGTCTGGATTTCCTTCACAGGAAATTTTCCCACACTCCCAAATGTTAAACACCAGCCATATGTAAACATCTATTCTAATGATGGTTTAAACACAGGGTGCAGTGAAGTTTCTGTAATTAAGCCATTAAAAAATTATTATCATGGCTGTCATATTTTCATCAGTGACGAAGCAGATCCAGTGTGTTCTGCTCTTGGGCACTCAAGCAGGTTGGAAGTCCAGAATGGGGCTTTTCAGCAAGACTAATCCTTTAGAACTTACCTTTTAAAGTTACATTTATGTTTTGCTGGTATTTATCTAAACAAATTGGAAAGACTTTGGAAAGCCAACTCTGGAACATCTCCATCCCCATTCTCTGCGCCAGGGTGCAGTGATCCCTGTGGCCTCATACCCCTTAACGAAACCCCAGTGCCTTGTCCTTGCACCTTGTACTCCCCCCGTATCCTTCGCCTGTGCTGGTTTGGAAGTTATTAGTTAGCTTCAAGATGACATCTGGTGGTAGGTTTTTATTACTTCTCTTTCTGGGAGCTAATCCCAGCACTCAAGCAGATGAATTATCTTTCCCCAGTTGCCCATCATAAATTTCGCCTCTTCTCTGCTTCCCGAACAATATATATGTTGTCTCAGCTTTTGGCCTGCAGATGTTCTTACTGGTGATATCCATGAATAAGCATTTATCCCATGGGCTCATGCAAAGGAACATCATTAGAACATGCCAGTATGATTCGGTAAAGTTAAACCTCAGTTGGAAACACTCTCACTGTGTTTTATACAACACCACATGATGTATGTCAGTGATGCTCCCTGGTTTGAGAGGGAAACAAGACAGTCTTATGACCCCTCCTACGGCTTTATCTCAAAAGCCTATGTTTTGATAGCAGAGAAACATGGGGTTTGCCGGTGACCATGTGTGTTTGTGCCTCAAGAGCAGAACCTTTGTCTCAGGAAGTCCCACGTCCCTCCTGGCAGCCAGCAGAAGCCCCCCAGCAAATCTGTGGCCTTGAAATATGCAGAAGACTCTTGGAGCCTTCCTGGGGAGAGGAAAATTAAGTATGCATCATCATGAAGACTCATCAAAGCGACTCATTAAAGGCAAAGTCTCGCAGATGTCACAGCCTACTTCGCTCTAACCACCTCTCTCTTGCACCCCAGAAGGGTCAGGCTGCCTGTAAACACCGCAGGAAGCTCTGCTCCCCGAGGGTATTCCCCTTCCTTCCCCAGCTGCCCCCAGGCTGGCTGCCCCTCGCAAAGCTCAACCATTCCAAACAGCAGCTCCGTGGCTTTGCGGTTTGCTGCTCTCAGGCTGACTCTCCTCCACAGACAGACCATTTTGGCTTTTAAATGTAACCGGTTTGGCAAAAGAGCAGCCAAGGGTTAATTCACAGGGTGGTGATAAAAATAGACATAAGACAAGTTGGGTGAAAGCAGGAAGGAGGGGGAATTCCCTTCCTCTAGGCTTTGGAAATGCCCCGGAGGAGAGAAGTCTGGGAGACTTCTTGGGAAGGGGGAATCTGCTGCAATGTGGCCACGCAGATTTGCCTCTCCTGTAGCAGAGCAGGTGTTGCCTCAACAGAGAGGTTCTGTGGGCTCCAAAATTAAACTAATGTCAGGCAAAGGGCACTGTCTCCCTCCCCTCCCAAGGCACCAAGAGAGTGGTTTCATTTCACGGCACTGTGATGAGATTGGGCATTTTAGTAATTTAACCCATTATATACTTCATGTAATGAAACACATCAAGGAAAAACATCTTCTTTAGATAGGATTGGTCAAATCCGGCCCTGATTCACACCAGCAGGGATCTGGAGTCATGCCACTGGAGCTGGAGGAGTGAGTCTCAGAGGGAATGCCTGGAATTTGCTCTTGTCTAATGCCAACATTGTCCCTTCCCTAGCCCCTGTTCGTGGAAAATGATCCCTTTAGGCTTCCATTCACACACCAAACCTAGATTTCAGGAAGCATCTTCACAGGCTCCCTGAAGGTGCATCCTCCTGCCTGCACCTCCCTCAGCCAGACTTGCAGGTGCCCCTTGCAGACCAACATGAGCTTTGTTCATGGGCAAGAGGGCATTTCCCACCACTGAACAGGGAAGGCAGAACTGGGGCTGCCTTTGGACTGTGTGCTCCTTGTCATGTCATGACCATCCTCCTGACAGCAAGGAGGGCTCTGGATGAGGACTCAGTTCTGTCTCACCACCAGAGTGGACAAGGCAATCAGCATGCCCTCATGCACAAAGCCATGCTGCTGTGTCAGCCCAAACCCAGCACCACGAGGCTCTGCATGCAACCTGGCAACCATGGGATTGCCAGAGCATCTTCCACATCGCTCTTCCAGGAGGCTGGGCAGAGCCCAGGCAGGAGGCTGGTAGGCACCAGACACCCTGCTCATGAACCAGAGAGGGCTTGTGCTGGGCAGATGGAAGATCCCAACTCGGCGGCTGCCATGCTGTGACCAGTGTCATGGCCCTGTGCTCCTCTCCCTGCTCACCATGGCCATCTGCTGTCTTGGCTTCTATCTGGAGCCTGTTCACACTGCAATGGTGCTGTGGCATGGCTATAGCCAGGTTCCTGGTGGCACCATGGGCATGGAGCAGCACAGATGTGCTGCTCCCAGCTATGAGGCTGTGCAAGCACTGGGATGGTGAGCCAGGACTGATGCCGTGTCACTGTGCCTGAGTGGTATCAGCCCTGATAGAGCCCATCAAACAATGCTCAAGGCCTCAAGAGCTGAGGGGAAAAGGTGAGATCGCACTGCTCAGGGTCACGGCTCCTCTCAGCAGCCCCACAGGTTTGGGGTTGTCTGAATCCAAAATACCAATTTTGTAGGGGAAAACCTTCAACATCTGACAAAGGCATATCCACATCCCACTCACCAGAGTGCAGAAATACAGACTTGCATTAGCTTGGGCTGTGGTGGACATCCAAAGAGACCACAGTCCTATTACACATTGAGGCCACCCGCACAAATGACCATCAGTCCCACCTCTCCTGCCCCATGGGAAGGCCCAAAAGAATTTCTTCTTTGCCTGGTGCACCATCCTCGCTCCCCAGATAACCCAGTTCCTGTCTGGGATGAAAGCACAGCAGCCTTCCCTCCTCTGGTTACACTCCTCACACTTGCTGCCCTTATCTCTGCAGCTACAATGATGCAGAGACCCGTTCCTTTCATGGCACTGAAATCAGAGACCTCTGCCACAGCACAGCTCTTCAGCTTGGCCACCCCAGAACCTCACCTCTCCCCTGGCTTCCTCAAGCCCTTTCTGCAAAGCTCTAAGACCTACAAGCATCCAGCTGCTACCAGATCCCTGCTCAGCTGAGAGATCCCACTCTCGGATCAGCATGCCCCCAGATACATTCAGGTATCCCAGATCCTTAATTTTCCCTGGCTCCCTGAGCCAACAAAGTCCCAGTGTTTGTTGTTCCTCTCCAAGAACAGTTCTCTGCCTCTAATGCTGTGCTGTCTGATCTCCTTTTCTCCTTCAGTTTTGATCTTGGTTTCTTCCTTCACTGTATTACAAAGCTGTGAAGAGCTCTTGGAGCGGAAGATGAGTCAGGACAGATACGCAGGGGGAAGAAGACAAGCTCCCTGCCTTGAAGTCAGGTTCACTGCCTGCGTCATTGTTATTAAAAATAGATGAATGGCAGTGCTCTTTGCATTGGAGGAGAGACAGAGGAGATGCAATATCCCAGGCTGCTGGGCAAATGCTCCCTCTGCCTGCCTGTAAGTCACCCATAGCATCTTTTGCTCTTTGATAAATTCCTTTTTTTCTTGGCTCTGACCTGTGGGATTTAATTTGCTTCCCACAAAAAACTTTCAACCTTGGAGTGGGGGAAATGACTCACTTTGGATTAGCTCTTCTGCTCCACTCAGTTGGCAACCAGCTCCCTTGGGAACTGAAAATCCCTGAGTTCTGAGTTGTCTCCCTTTGAGAGCAGCCCCTCTCCCCATCCTGCAGCAAAGTGCTTCACGAGGATGAGAGCAGTCTAGGGGTGATATACTGGCCCATGTAACCCAAGACCAACCCTAATCATGCCCAGTCCTCCTGAATAAAGCAGGTTTGCAGGGTGGCATGGAGCAGGCTGGGATCCACTGAGCTCTTTGTAAGGCCAGGGTGAGATACCCCATCCCTGGCAGTGTTCAAAGCCAGGTTGGACGGGGCTTTGAGCAACCTGGTCTAGCAGAAGGTGTCCCTGCCAATGGCAGGGGCTTAGAACTAGGTGAGCATTAAGGTCCCTCCCAACCCAAACCATTCTAGGACTGTGTGTGTAACAGCGGTGCCCCCAGTGCCCCATGGCAAAGGGCAGAGGACATGGGGGCCGAAGCACACGAAATGGGATGATTTACCGGAGGGTTCTCACTGCTGCCACCACTCACCCCCGTGCTGCAAAAAGAAGGTGATCACTGTTCAGCTTGTGTGGGGCCGTACTAGGTGGCAATGGGGCCAAAGCCTCACCACTGCTCTGCTCACTATGGGGGCTGGGGGAACAGCTGGAGCACTGAGCTTACACGTCTCTCCCAGGACCAAGATTTCCCTCCCTCCTACCTATACCCTGACTTCCCCTCAGCCCTTTTGCTGCCACTATTTTCCACTCATTTATTTTCTATGATCTGCATCTTCCTATTAAATTAACGTAATCAACATTATCATCTCTGGCCTGTTCCGTGCTTTGGCCACCGTCCAGAAACAAAAGGACAGGAACTAAATAAAGCCACTGCAAGAGAGAGCATGGAGACTGGCAGAAGTCGATGCGTTTGAGCACAAAACTTTCGTTCAGAAGTTATTCTAAGTCTTTAACTCTTGCTGCTACCCAGACCTGTCTGGCTTAGGCACTGCATGGTTTTGCCAAGGGTGTTTTCAGTCATCTTCAAGGACAGCTCAGGGCAACTACCCCCTGAGCACGTCAGAGCCCCTACATAACCCACATGGACACGGGGGGCTGCTGCCTGGTGTCTGAGGGGATCATTTTTGCTGTTCTGTTGGCTGTGCACCAACAGAAGGATGTTAAAGTGCCCCTTGGTTCTGCTCCCTTCTCCAGGGTGGGAGAGCAGCAGTGTCACCACAAAAACGCTATCATGCTGATGCAGTCACTTCTCTTGCTTCCAACCGCCCCCTCCGTGCTATGGGGAGGGGAAGATGCCTCATTAGTGTGTTAATGGCAATCCTAATGAGCGCAGAGATCAGCTAAAGTAATAGCAGTGACCTGCAGGGGGGCTCATCTGCTCAGGTTTATCGTGCTGCTCACAAGACCCTTGGGGAAATGCCAGCCCATCGCTCTCCTTGTCCCCCAGCTGCTGAAGACACCCGTGCCATGTCTATATGCTTAATTAAAGCAGAGGGACCGGTAACCTTGACGACTGAGAGCCACTATCTGTAAGCCAGCTGAGATGGATATCGTTCTGGCGTCTCCAGAGAAGCGATGTGAGTCAGAAGCTTGCAGGCGCTGGACGTGCTCATGAACTGTGGTCACAGCCAGCAGTGCTGACATCCCAGAGGCTCATGTCCTCCCCAGGGATGGGGGTCTGGAAATACCTTGGTCCCTTGCTGGGGAGATGCAGTACACTTCTCACCACCCGGAGGTGCTGGGTTAAGGGTGCACACTGCAGCACCAAGAGCCCAAACTTGTCTGGTGCAAAGGGGTTTTTGCTCTGCAGGTCAGCCCTGTGGTGACTATGGGGAGTAGAAGACTTAAAACTTACCAAGAAGTTGTAAATACGCTTAAAATAATTCCCCTTAGAACTGGGAAATTTGTACAAGCCCAATCACTTCTGCCTTAATGGGATGCCAGAAAATGGTACATGTAGTTTTGGTGGTGATAAGTAACAAGCAGCTAGAAGTACATCTCCAATGAGGGGCAGAGATTTAATGTTTGGGTTTTTTTATGAGCTGGTAGAAGATGCGATCAGTTCTGCATCAGATCAACCCTGTTCTCTCACTGCCCCTGAACTGAGGGCAGGAGCTACGGAGGATTGCACATTGAAGAGGGAAGGCAACACTTCTGGGGGAACAAAAGTGTTTCCACTTTCCTCCACTGTCCTGTGGTGCTGCAGACATGGGTATTGGGATGGAGAAGGGGAGCCACAGCCCCATCTCTGCCAAAGCAGCATGAAAGAGTGTCAGCAAGAACCATAGGCACCTCCAAGGCCCCATATTCTTTGTACCTTCCAGGCAAAGGGCACCTTCCCAGGTCAGAGGGGCCCCAAATCTGTATGTTTCTGTGAGAGTTGATGGGACAGAGCAGGAGGGCTTGCTGCATCTGTGCCACATGAGGCTGCGTTGGGGAGGAAGCACCACGACAAGATATTTGCAAAGAGGTTTTTGGTCCTTCCAGAGAGCACAGGGTGCCTGGTTGGGCACCTGCCCACTGCCAGCTTTGTAACGGGGTTTCCTCCTCAGAAATGCTGACCAGAAGAGAGCGGTCAGACTTTCTGAAGGACCTTCACAGTGCCTGGATGGGGCTGGCCAGCACCATGAGGCTGAGAGGGATATGG
>JBCJKH010023893.1:0-12720 GCA_039877255.1 Loriculus beryllinus | reverse complement strand
CTGGCAGTGTTCAAGGCCAGGTTGGACACAGGGGCTTGGAGCAACCTGGTCTAGTGGAAGGTGTCCCTGCCTGTGGCAGGGGGTTGGAACTGGATAAGCTTTAAGGTCCTTTGCGACCCATCCATTCTATGGTTCTGAGACCTCCATAACTATGAAAACATTACACAGATGAACAACTATAAGTACTGTGAAAGACTAGAGACCACTACTCAGTGCTTTGTAATTAGAGTTCACTAATGCTAATCTCTAGCTTGCCAGCTGAGCCTTGTCTGCCTTTCAGATGATGTTTTAAGGGGCTTAAACCATGTAACTTCTTTCTTAGATTTCTTCAGGATCATGCTAGGTCAAACTTGATTTGGAACTTCAAAACACGGGAAGAACTGAGAGATACTCTTGAGTCTGAGATGAGAGCATTTAATATTGACAGAGAACTTGGTAGTGCTAATGTTATCTCATGGAACCATCAGGAGTTTGAGGTAAGCAAGCAAAACTGTGTATGTAAAATACTTCTACTTAAAATGTCACTTTTCTGTCTCTAAATGAGTGAATCTTGCATTGACAATCCCTGACTGTGAGATCGAGTTCTGATATAAACCATTCTAAGGGTTGTGGCTGTGAACAGGTACTGTTGTCCAGTGTCACTCTGCAAAACTGAAACCTTTTCTCCCTGACAAATGACACTGTAGAGATGAAACAGCGATGAGAACCCTGATTGTATTCTTGCATTAAGAGGAAAAGAGTGGGGATTTTGTGGTCAAGGTTCTTGTTCTTAAATGTGCTCCATCAGACTTGGTTTGGGTAGTTTCACAAGTCACCTCCTCCTGATACTGAGTTCTTTGTCTTGATTTCCATTGTGTCTCAGTGATCTTAAGGCTGTTAAATAACCTATTCATGGCTTGGCAATGTAGTATGTGGCTAAAACCATGCTGCGCTGTAAATTGCAAACTGAGGATGCTGTTTTCACATTCTAAGCACAGCAGTATCTAAAGTCAAAATACCCTTTGGGCTTCTGCAAAGCAATTGGTATGGTCCTAATAGCCTTTTGCAAGATATTTTCAGGCTAATAAACACTTGCTGTGTTCTTACTGTGCCACAAAGTTTTAATTAATATGTAATGGTAAAGCAAAGGAAGACCACACTTGAATTCAACTGCAGGATATTCTTAGATATTCCCAATGCCATCACAGCACAGTATATAGCTTTATAGTTAAAAATCAAGCAGAGGATTACTAGTAAAGCAAGAGTACTGCTTTTGAGGAATTCTCAGTTGACTACTCTGGCAAATCAGAATTGCAACACATCAGGCTGATGCTTTAGGAGAAGGAGTAATTTTATGTATATGCAGTTTATCACACAGCTACAGATCAGTTCTTTCCTTGATGCAGTAAACAGCTGTGTTTGGGGTTAGATTGGTATTTCTTGTACTGGCATTTAGCTTTCCAGGTTTTCTTCAGGTATGGGTCAGGTGCAGGACTTCTGGGCACCACAGGGTCTGCTATCCCAACTCCGTCTCTTCACTTTAGAGGTGCTAACTGGGGCAGAATCAAAAGTAGACATTTGAAACTTAGTAATACAGGCTTCCCACCTGCACTTTGTGCTGCAATGTGTTTTGTGTGACTGGAATGCACCGCTAGCATACCTCTAATTACAGCCCAGTGCAGGGCTTTGGGATGGGCTCGGGGAACCTGGAACAGCTGCTGCCTCAGAGATTTGCTTTTATATATTTTAAATGAATACTTCATCAGGCAATGCTGTAAGTATTTGACGTAACTGCATAGTGGTGTTAAAGGCTTCTCTGTCAGCTGTGGGACCTGTCACTGTGCCAAGGGGAATGGTGGCTTAGGATTGCTCTGGAAGTGTACTTTCTAGTGGGATGTCTTTGTTTCACGTGCTGCGGTCAAATCTGTTGTCAACTTTGGCCTCATCATAGTGGCCTGCAAGCTGTAGAAGAAAAACCACTGTAAGGAGTGGCTTTTGTGGTATGGTGGTACCTGTGAGGCGCTTGCCAAATGCTTGAAACCACTGAGCATTAAGGCATGTGCTTAAAATTAATGTAGTTGCTCTGAAGTTAACAACAGGTCTCACTGTGCAATTTCACTTCAGTGTCTCATTGTGTATCCTGATGCCTCTAGGCTTTTATTACCCAGCATAATAGTAAGTAAAACTAGTAATTAAGTCGTATTTGTATTTTATATGTGTAGTAACACTGAGTGAAATATCCTGCAGTGGAATAACTACTTATTAAAGCTTGAGTCACTGAGTACATCATGTATCATCCAAGTTTAGCTAATAAAACCAGCTGCTATTAGAAACAAGTTACTAAAAGGCTGGAAGCAGGGGTTTCAGTAAGATAAGGAACTTAACCAGAACGAAAGCTTACTGCGTGTATTTTGTAGAGGTGTGTTTCTTTAACAGCAGACTTGCAGATTTCAGTCTTTCTCAGACTGTAGGAGAGGTTGCTAACCTTGCTGAGCTTATGGAGACAAGCAAGTACAGTAGTGTTACGCAAACAAAAACTTAATGAAGCAGAAACTATCTTTACTGTTAACTAACTCATTCTGCATTACAGGTAAAATACGAGTGCCTTTCTGAGGAAATAAAAATAGGGGATTATTATCTAAGATTGCTACTGGAAGAAGATGAAACGGAAGAGAGTGGAGCAATCAAAAAATCGTGAGGCATTATTAAAATCCTCTCTCATTCCCAGTGTCTTCATTTGTTTCCTTCACTAAAATCTCATCTCTTCCTTAGATATGAATTCTTCAATGAACTCTACCACCGCTTCTTGCTTACCCCCAAAGTGAATATGAAATGCTTATGTCTGCAAGCATTGGCCATAGTTTATGGAAGATGTCATGAAGAAATAGGACCATTTTCTGATACCAAGTACATTGTTGGGATGTTAGAAAGGGTAAGAATAACTTAAAATCACTTGATACAGTAGTTAACATACAGCTAGTCCCGCATGTGTTCAGATATTTCAAATTGCTATGAAACTCAAATTTTGGCTTTATAGAAGGTGAAGCATCAGCATGAGTACTTTTTTCCATACTGTTCCCAAGTGTTCCTACTATCTTTCCTTAATTGAGTTTCATTAAAAAATCCCCTGCTGATCATAGTGGTGTTTCAAACTAATCTCTTTATTACCTGCATTTTATTGACCTTAACAGGTTTTCAGGCTGTACAGAAATAGTGTGAAGGAACTTTGTGTGGTATCTTGTGCTTGCTTTTGTAAAATGCAGGAGCATAAAGCTTTTAAGCAGAAAAGCTTGTTCCATATCACATTGTTTTGAAATACTGACTTCAAAAGTAGTAGCAACAGCCCCCAAACTAATGAAATGCCTTAGATGGGCATATGTGATGAATTAGTTTTTTAGTGGTAACTCCTTCACCTATTAAGTGACTGAGAACTGATACAGCTTGCAAAACTGCATTTCTCTCTAGTCAAGAAGTGATTTGATGCTAACATCAATGTGGGTTTTAGATATGGCTGTTTCAAGTGAAACTGAACCAATGCTGTCTCTTGTTGTTTGGCCTTTAGTCTTGATAATCTCAGCAGGGATGTAACATCAAAAACCCATTCTACCTGCTGGCTGAAAGCCTTTTTATATTTGTGTTAACCAGCTCACTGGGGAATCCAAATGTTGTCCCTTTAGAACAATAGACTTGTCAGAAAAGTGGGTTTGTGTGACAGACCCAGAGCAACAATGGGGATGGAAGGGTTTCCTCCTCAGTGGCAGAAAGCTGGGTTTATTAGCTGTGCATGAAACTGGACACTGAATACTAGTTTTATCCTGGGCATGAAAAAAGTGAAAGAGTCTTTTCAGGTATAACTGTATTGACTTTTGAAGGTAACTTGTAATACGTGCTTTCAAATACTAATTTGTTGTCTTCTGTTGCACTAGTGCACTGACAGGCTTGAGCGGGACAGATTGATACTGTTTCTCAACAAGCTGATCCTGAATAAGGTGAGGTGAATGTGTGCACTTAAGAGTAGCCTGTTGGCCTTTCAGCTGTAGAAAATGGTCTGAACTGGTCTCTCAGGATTAACTTGAATAAATACTCAAGTTTTGAGAAAATCTTAAACCAGTGTTTGATGAAGCTTTGTGGGGTGTGGTAGATGTTGCTTGCTGCTGAGAAAACTGGGAGAAATGTGTAGATATTGTGGTGATTGTACCATTCCAGTCACTTTAGAGAATGATTTGCCTTTTCTTATGGTCATTTCTTACTCGGATAAAACTGTTCAGTACTTGTAATAATTCTTGCCTAGAAAATGCTTGTTAACTCACTTCATCCATTAACAGAAAAATGTGAAGGACCTTATGGATTCAAATGGGGTTAGAATCCTTGTAGATCTGCTTACTCTGGCACATCTTCACACAAGCAGAGCTACAGTCCCTCTGCAGGTATGTGGTCTTTGTTTCTTACTAGTCTTACTATTTTGCTAAAAGGTCAATTCTTAGAAACGAAACCAACGAACCAAAAAAATCAATGTCCTTTTCACATTTCCTGATATTTGCACTGAAGCTAACACTGTTCTTGTAAACATCACCTTCCAGAGCAATGTGATTGAAGCAGCACCTGATATGAAGAGGGAGAGCGAGAAAGAATGGTACTTTGGCAATGCTGACAAAGAAAGGAGTGGTCCTTACAGCTTTCAAGAGGTACCTGTCAGCTTCAAAATCTCAAATCATTTCCATCCTGGTGGTTGAATGTATTTAAACAGTGAAGAGGTAAAACTCTAAACAATGCTGAACTATATTCTCATAGCAACTCTTTAAGTAAGGATTAAAGTTACAGAAGAGATTTACGTTGTGCCAAGAGCCATAGCCTTTTTGCCTACCCCTCCATGCCCCCTTATGCTGTAATTTAGTCTAACAACTTCTATTTCATGTTTCCTCAGAGTTGTAAATACACTGGAATTCGTGTAACTGTTGTTACTCTGCTATACAGCAGTTAAAAGCTTGTCTTGAGTGTGAAGTTTTAGGAGCAGCACTAGCTCTGAATACTGAATCAACTAAATTCATCTCTTACCTTGCAATAGATGCAGGAACTATGGAACAGTGGAAAGCTGACTTCCAAAACACGTTGCTGGGCTCAAGGTATGGATGGCTGGAGACCATTACAGGTCATCCCTCAGCTGAAGTGGTGCTTGCTTGCCAGCGGCCAGCCTGTATTGAATGAGACTGACCTTGCTACACTTGTACTCAACATGCTCATCACAATGTGTGGATATTTTCCCAGCAGGTAAACACTAATTCTCATCAGAAGTGGTTAACCATCTCTGGCAGATGCATAGATTTATATGTTCTATCTTGAAAGCTTTTCTTGGAAACCAAGAATGAACTGTAGTAAAGAAAGTATTTATGTAGTAGTAATTAATTCTGTGAGCAAATGGAGTTTATAAATGAGACAGTACTAATATTGTGAAAGGGACTGCAAGAATGAATGCACAAGCTACGTGAGTTTCTAATGCACAGTGGCATAGTCTTATTCTAGTAGGCAGTCTCTTGTTTAACTTAAAGCTGCTTTAATGCATGACATTAAATCATGCTTACTTTAACAACAAGCTTTGGAGTTAACAAAAAAATGACACAATCTGATCTCAACAGCCTGATACTTATGGCTTACGTTGTTCTTTCTTGAAAGAAAAAAGGCACATGTGTCCTTAACTGCTGTGCCACTTTATTTTTCAGGGATCAAGACAATGCTATTATAAGACCTTTGCCTAGAGTGAAGAGGCTGCTGTCAGATAGTACTTGCCTTCCTCATATCACTCAGGTAAGCAGCTCTCCAAAAATGTGTCAGAGTTAATCTGACTTAATCCACCATCTAACCTGTGTGGATGCTTTAAGTGGGACAGGCACATCAGATGACGTCTGTAACATCCTGCAGATGGGGGGGGATGTATTACACATTTCATGTTGTTTCAGCCAATATCTCATTCATAATATTTCCATCTTGACACACTGAAAAGCAGTCTGGACAATGTATCTCGAGATGACCCTGCTTTTGAGCAGGGGGATTCAACAAGGTGACCTTTAGAGGTCCCTTCCAATTTTAAAACATTCTGTGATTAAAACTTGTTGGTTTGAGGCAACTGAAACTCTTTCAGTTTACCAGCTTGTTCTAGTAGTGAATTAGCAAAAATTTCAGTTTTGGCTAGGTAACTGCACTACTCAAGCAGCTAATATAGATGCTTGTGTTGGATTTCAGCTGTTACTGACTTTTGATCCTATCCTTGTGGAAAAAGTCGCTGTGTTGTTGCTTCATGTCATGCAAGATAACCCTCAGTTACCTCGCTTTTATCTGAGTGGAGTGTTCTTCTTCATCATGATGTACACGGGTTCCAATGTACTTCCTATTGCAAGGTAAGGAAAAGAAAAACTACCTCTTTGAGTCTGTAGAAGGACTGCTGCTCTGAATGCTTCAGGGGTGTGACTTGCTAGAACCAATGTGAGATTGCAAGCAAACACCCTCTAGAAGAATTCTGTCCATATGGTTTAGTCAGCATTAAACAAGTGAATTGCTTATGACCTTGCCAGGGTGAGAAGGAAAGCATGTCTGGTTATGTAGTTAACAGTACAGCTAGGCAAGGCTTATTGTAGAGCAATGCTTACAAGCACTAAAGAGAAGTAATATATGCTACTGATGTGCTCATGTGGTGTTTGATAGTAAGCAGCTATCAAAAGTGGTGGAAAAATCTAATAGCCTGTTCTAGTATTGAAGCCTGAAGTAGTTAAATCGGTGTGTACTGCCTGCCACAGACACACTGCATGTGCAGGTGGCTATTGCAGTTCATTCCAGTGCCCTTCCTCTGAAGTCAATAGTTCATAAAAAGCTATTGTAGAATTCCAGTCAAGTCTCTTCATAAATGCCTTGGGAAATGATTGCATGTTTACATGATGACTCTAGTGTAACAGGGCTGTCAGCAGTTAGTGTGAGATCATCTTGTTCCATCTCTGCAATGATGATCTAACAGTGCAAAGAGAGGTTTATAGAGAAAGGCTGTGTCTCTGCCACTGTTTCTTTTGTGTAGAGAAAAGAAGCTTTTGGGAACAGGACTTTCAAACTGAAGTGATGAACATAAGGCAACATTTAAAATGTGGGAGTGCTTAACTTGGAGTTCCTAAGGATTTGATGGACTTTTCATGCAGTTGTTGCTGTTACTATTTAGCTCAAAGTAAATACATGAGACTTGCCAGCTGGACTGTGTTGTTCTCTGTATCTTTGTAGGGTGCCATAAGTATCAATTCAACAGAAAATAACTACTGTTTCTCTTGTAGGTTTTTGAAATACACACATACAAAACAAGCTTTCAAGTCTGAAGAAGTGAGTAGATTGCAAAATAACTGCCTCTCTTTCCAAATAATCTTGCAAACCACCTGTAGTCATTTTAACAATACCTGATGCTTGTTCTTTCTCTAAGTTCTCAAGAGTTAATATTTAAGAACTAAAAGGGCAAAGGGGGAGGAGTGTTTTAGATCTCAATTTGGTTATCAAGACTGTTTACTTTGGATATGACAATATGATCTCTTCTGTAGACAAAAGGTCAAGATCTAGTTCAGAGAAGTATACTTGGACATGTTCTTCCTGAAGCAATGGTGTGTTATTTGGAAAACTATGAACCAGAAAAGTTTTCAGAGATTTTCCTTGGAGAGTTTGACACTCCAGAAGCAATTTGGAGCAATGAAATGAGGTAACTGTTTTCTTCCTAAGACAAATCTGAACTACGCCTCATGCTGAAGAGGTCTTAGCTTTGCCATTTCTAAAGAAAGCCCAAAATACCTAGATTGCATGGTTTCATTCCTTCTCTGTTTGCCTTCTGCAAGGACAATGTCCTGCATTGCCCTTTGCTTCTCAAAAATAACAGGGTGGAGAGGAGCAGAATTGGCAGTGGAAGGGGGAATCTTTTTCTGAATATCCATAATTTTTACATCTGCCTCTATCATATTTGATTAAGTTCCTTTCATGAGTGAGACTTACACTATGTATGTGGACTGTTTTATACATACTGTACTCTTTTATTGCCAGCACCTATCTAAGACCTATACCTCTAATATTACAATATATTTTTAGGGTCTCCCAAAAAGTAGAGAGGTGTTGAGGGAAGGCACAATGTTACTTTACATCATTTTTAATAATCTGATTTTCATGGACTTGAAATGGCTTTATAACAGAATAGGACTGAAGCCTATTCTGAACCCTTCTAAAACATGGGAAACTGCAACAATCAATCTTTACAGAAGAAATCATTGCCCACACTTGTACAGTCACTGGGAATTGAGGACTGCTTGGCCAAGTGTTAAACCAAAGTCTCTAACTTTTAGGCGTCTTATGATAGAGAAGATTGCTGCTCATCTTGCTGACTTCACTCCTCGTCTTCAGAGCAATACAAGAGCCCTCTACCAATACTGTCCAATCCCAGTTATCAACTATCCACAACTGGAAAATGAGCTCTTCTGTAACATTTATTACCTCAAACATCTCTGTGATACGTTCAGGTTTCCAGACTGGCCAATTAAAGATCCAGTAAGTAAGAAGTTTTTTAGGATTCATTTAGTTCTTGATCTTTCAGAGCCCTGAAAGTGGGGTTTGTAATAAATTAAGGAAATCAGATGATCAAATCAAATTTGGAAGTAATTGGTCGATCCTGACTTTCAGTTCATAAGTGAATATATTAAACACTTTGTCTTGAAGCAGAACAGACTTCATGCCATATAGCAATCACGTGTTAAGTGTATCCTCCTTGTGGTACCTACTAAGAAAGCAAAATAAAGCAGCCAAGAAACTTCAGATAGTGTTTCAGTGAACCTCAAGTGATTGGGGGGGGGGAGGAATTCTCACTTTTGGGTTATTTGTCCATGATGTACAAGAAACTGAGCTAACTTGGTACCGGTACGTTAACTGAATTGATGAGATTTTTGGGATAGAAATCTATGGTCTAGAGCTGTCTAAGCAGCTTATTCATGCAACTTCTGTAGTACTGAGATATGAACTGCATATCATTTAAGGGATTCTCTCTCTCCCAGTGTGACTCTGTAATAAGTAATAAGGGTAATAAGGATTCATTAAAAAAGCAGACGTTTGTTAGTAAAGATGGTGTGTACTCGTGTCAGCATAAACCTCTAATAAACCGTACTTATTTAGGTTAAACTCTTGAAAGATACCCTAGAAGCTTGGAAAAAGGAGGTAGAAAAGAAGCCACCTACCATGTCAGTAGATGATGCTTATGAAGTCCTTAACCTTCCCAGAGGACAAGGCCAGTAAGTTGTTTTCAGTATTTAAAGTTGTATAACTACATTTACATAAACTCTGCACACGGAACAAACTGATGGACTAACATCAGAACTTAGCAACCAGTTAGTGGTATCCGTTATGTCTAGCACCTGATTCTTTCACAGGGGAAGATTGCTTTATCTAAAAAGGATCAGGGCTTGAAAATCTAGCTCCAGCCTTTGAGAGAATACCTGTAAAGCATTCAGATAAACTGAAACTGGGCTGGGGAGAAGTATTTTGAGCTCTGCTTCAAAGCATTCACTAGGCTGTTTTATAGGACAAGCATTAGACTCAACCACAGTGAGCAAAGAATATGGCAGAACTTGAATATCTTCAGAGTGAAATTTGGTTTTCGCTAATCATGCTTCCTTCCCCCTGTCAAATACTGTCTTTTTCTTAGTGATAATATCCTTAGGATTTGTTGCTTCCTATCTTGCCATTGGTTTCTGACTTCAGGCCTCTGGAAAAGAACTGACAGGACTTTGTATTTTTCCTTCAAGTACAGTGCACTTACTACAAATCATGAACCTCTAAATTTACCATTCCATGTCAGCTGATAAAGCAGGATCTTTCCAACTGGAAGAGCTTTATAGTTTTCACATACTTGCAGTTACTGTTAGTACTGCTGTCAAAATCCAGGCTTGTTCTTGTGTTTAATGGGTTTTTTTGATGTTATTTAATGCAATGGGACTTGTTTTCTTGTAGGCATGATGAAAGCAAGATCAGGAAAGCTTATTTCAGGCTGGCACAAAAATATCACCCAGACAAGAATCCAGAAGGCAGGGTATGTACAACACACATTGATGGTGTTAATAGAGTTGGGGGTAAATTAAGCTGGGTTGTGTACTGAGAATTCTGAAATGCCTGCTTCAGTTTTCTTTCTCCCTTTTAAAAGCTATACCCTAGATGAGTACTAGAATACAGATTAATACTGCAGAGGAGTAATCAAGGAATATTAGGATTTCTACAGAAAACTGATGTAATCAGGTCAGACCCACATCTCAAAGCATCTGGTTCAGAGTTACACAGGACCTAAGAAAGCAAAGTGCTCCCTTTCAAAGACAGACTGCATCTTCTGCCCATTCTTACAATTGATTAAACTGTACTTACTGCTTTTGCCATAGTGAAATTGAATTCGGTTTAGTCTCTTGCCTAGGGTGGAGTTTAGGAGACAAAAGAAAACTGATCTCTGCACCAGTGTTGTCTGAAGTATTTACTGAAGTGTGTAGTAAGGCATCAAAGCTAGTGTTGCAGTTAATAACCTGGAATGCTCTATTTTTACCTGCATCTAAAGCACTGCTGCAGGCTTGTAGTAATTTAGGGGGTTCTTGGCAACTCTTAAGACTATTCCTTTTTATTTGCAGGATATGTTTGAGAAAGTAAATAAAGCATATGAGTTTCTGTGCACAAAGTCTGCCAAGGTGATAGATGGCCCAGATCCAGAAAACATAATTTTGATCTTGAAAGCTCAAAGCATCCTCTTCAACAGGCATAAGGAAGGTAAGCATACTGCCTCAGGAGAATGTTTGAGGTTCATTTCTTTAGTGGCCATTGTGGATAGTTTTAATCTCCTCTCTTCTTGGGTCTGTTTTGTTGATCTGGTTTCTGGCTTGCTGCAGCATTACGTAGCTATGGTAAAGGGCTTCAAAACAGGGGTTTTGCTTCCATGAAGGAAATGGATCTGAAGTAAAATTTACTTGTTTCAGAAAGCATTTCATGCTTTTTTTTAAATCTGCTCTAACAGTAATGAGTTTGACTCTTCCTCCATGTGTAACTTAGGTTTACTTTCTGTCTGTGCAGAAAAGTCCTCAGTCACTCAGATGGCATGCTCTGGGTATAAATGAGATTACACTCATGTGGCTATTAAAAATGAGACAGCCTTACAGAAATTGACTACTGTTAGAGCCCTGTGGTGATTGTGCTGCAACAGTACCTCTTTCACAACCCAGCTAGGAAAGAGGGATAACGGGAGTACCCTAACCCTCTACCTGTATCTCTAGCTAGAGTACCTGGCTGGCAGCTGCTGGAGTATCCAAGTCTTGCAGAGTCACAGTGTTTTGCTGCATAAGTGGTGAGCTAAGGTCCTCCTATGCAGTCAAAGGAATGTCAGTTGTGTGAAGGCAGTGACATTGATGTGGACTTGTATAGTTGTTCTTTAGCACCGCTGAACCTTAAAGAAATAAAAACCAGAATAATTTAAAACATATCAAAGTAGAAAGGCCCTTATAGGCTTATTGTTGAACAGTCCTGGCCTCTGACAGAATAAGCTATACTTGTGTTTCTCTGGAGACAGACAAGCATCATTTGAGAGGCTCTGAGCTTCAGGGTTTGCTGAGATGGAGATAAGTCTTTCTAATCTGAAATGAGTTCTTTCAGCTTCTCTCATTGAACAGTCTTATGTGACCAAGGAGTCAGATTGTGTGGGCTGCTTAGTCATTCTACAGTTTTCCCAAGTGTTGGCTTTCTTTACCATTCTATAGTCATTCTATATTTGATACATCTTCTGCTGATCATTATACAGTGGTTTAATTTGCTTTTGTATAACCTTTTTTTTCCTCTTTCAGAGTTAAAACCTTACAAGTATGCAGGCTATCCTATGCTGATAAAGACTATTAACATTGAAACATCAGATGACCTTTTGTTTTCCAAGGAATCTCCTCTGTTGCCTGCTGCTACAGAACTTGCTTTTCATACTGTCAATTGCTCAGCATTAAATGCAGAGGAACTGAGAAGAGAAAATGGAATTGAGGTAACTGGAAAGAAACTTACTGAAATGAATTATTATAGTCTATAACTTTCCACAATCCTCAATGCGTAAGACATCAGATGGAACTGAGAATCACTTTTGGTCTTGTTGAGACGCTTCTCCATTCTTACTGTCTCTTTTTCTGGATGCAGCAGGAGAAGCCTCACTTTCTGGATGTAGGCTTGTCTGTTGAACTGTGGATAACCAAACTACAAGTGATGTTTCTCTGCTTCTGTACAAAACTCTGCTGAGAGCTTCTGCATTCTGTATGTGAAAAAATAGATGAACAAGTCTCTTGAGTAGAAAGGCTTTCCACTGCACATAGTACAATCATTTAGGTTGGGGAAGACCCTTAAGATCATTGGGTCCAACCTCTAACTTAACACTACCAAGTCCCATTAAACCATGTCCCTGCAGGTGTTTTAAATACACCAGGGATGGTGACTTAACCACTGCCCTGGGCAGCCCATTCTAATGCTAGACAAGCCTTTCTGGGAGCAAATTGTTCCTCATCTCCAGTCTAAACCTGCCCTGGTGCAGCTTGAGGCCGTTTCCTCTTGTCCTGTCCCTTGTTCTTGGGAGCAGAGACTGACCCCACCTCACTCCAACCTCCTGTCAGGCAGCTGTAGGGAGCCATCAGGGCCCCTCTGAGCCTTCTCTTCTCCACACTGAACCCCCCAGGTCCCTCAGCTCTT
>JBCJKH010023888.1:0-12162 GCA_039877255.1 Loriculus beryllinus | reverse complement strand
TTGTGTGTTTCTTTCTGATCACGTTGCATGGTATAAGAGCATATGCTACATCAACTGCTAAAGACAGCTAAAGCTGTCATACTTCCCCTTCATCAGCAACCCTCCAGTCTCACAGCCATCTCTTGAGGCATCTTTTACAATGGATGTAATAGTCACAAGATGCAAAGGTCTGTGCTGGCTTTGTCTCATTCAGAAAGTTTTCACATAAACAGGTCATTTCTAATGTTCAGACTTTTCACACATCTGTCCTCTTATGATCAAATTAGCATAAAAGGACCACTGAGACATGGAAAGCTAAGAAAGCATTCTTTCATCTATGGAAGTCCAAACTATGGACTTACAAGTGATGTGACCAGTTCTTTTATACACCAGCAGATGAAGCTGTTAGTATGTATTAACAACACTTTGATGTGAAAAAGAAACTGAATAACTTTCTTCAAAGAATATTGTTTCTCTTTTGTCTATTTCTAATTCTCTCAAAGTCTGGCAGTATATTTTTGTCATCTATTTATACCTATCTGAGAGCTTGCTTTGGTAATCCAGGAAAGTTAATGTGTCTGAGCTCACAAATGCTTCTAGCAGGCACGGTTCAACTTTAGCAGACATGTTCGTATGGTCACCTTCATTTTCTGCTTTTGGAGATCTGGCAGAACAAATTCATGTGTAATATGATAGAGATCTGTGGAACCATGAAAGGCGTGAAGAATGTGTATTAGGACCAACCACCTTCCCTTCTAATATAAGAACTAGTGGTCATTATATTAAACTAGAAGGAGGCAATCTCCAAATGAACAAATGAAAGTTGTTTTTCAGTGTCTAGCTAAGCTGTGGAAATCCTTCCCCCATGATTCAGGTGTACTAAAAGCTTACAGAAGTTCAAGGGGAGTCTAGTGAAGTTCATCTGGAAAAAAAGGAAAGGAATTACTAAACACAGAAAAACACCTAGCTCAGGAAGTCATTGAACCCTTGTTAGCTAGAGGCCTGGAGGTTACTTCGGTCATGTGTCATTCATGTTTTCTTGTACTCTTCCTTAGGCATCTGATTTTGGCCACATAAAGGCAGAATAGACTAGACATGCTTTGGGCTGTTCCATTGCTTCTGCTCTATATTGCATTATGTTGCACATTGTAGTACAGATGCCTCAATATGTTTGTGAAATACCCTATGTATTCTGTGTAAGTCACATGCATTCTTCAGAAAGCCTGCTTCTTCCCATAGACTGGGGTAATAGCCTAAGGTGACAAGCTGAGATTTTGAACTCTTGATTACCAAAATTTATATGAAGTGAATCATTCTCTGCATGGCATAAACATTTCCCAAAGAAAAGTGTGCTTCTGTTTAAGGAAGACTTGGTTTGAAAGAGACTTTCTTGCTGTGTTTGTAAAATTCATTTGCACTAATAAAGCTTTGTAAGTAGCAACTTTCTCAAGGAATGAGCTTTAAATCAGTCTGAATAACCAGCATCAAAACTTATATTTTAAGTTAGCTAACTGTTCATAAGCAGATTTATGTACTATCCAATCAGCTCTAGATTGCTCTGAGCTTTTGGATTTAGGGGGATAGGAAGGATACATAGTTATGAATGTTTTTAATGTGTCTATAACAATATAATATCCATCAGTCAAAGAAGGTTGTCTAGCAATATGAAGTGGTTTGAAGGAGCTGCATGGGTAGCCTTCTATTCTTCAGAATGATAAAACATTTTATATTAAATGAATAATCATGTATGATTTACAGTAAATTAGAAACTAAATAAATAATAAAAATCCCCTTCACTATTTTATTATTATTTACTATTATGGGAATACTCAATAAAAAATTCACATGACAGTATTAGGCGGGAATATAGTGTTTTCACATAGTTTGATTGTTATAAATGTAAGATATTTAGTGTCAGCTAGGAGCAGAGGAGCACCCTAGATCTTAGAGCATCTCTAGAAAATAGCATTTAATACACCTGGCTGAGACATTCTTTGCTGCTGACCCTAAATGACAAAAGAAATAATGCTATTACTGTTTTTATTAGACGTTCTCACCGTAATGGTTGAATGCTGACATACTAATGATGTAGGTGGAAAGACTCCAGACTTTGAAGGCAGCATGAATTGTTATTAGGACATGTGCCTTCCTATAGTCATGCAGCCTTAAAGCTGATGCAGGACAGACCTGGAGTGGGATAGGAAGTATTTCAGTACAGGTTTGTTGGCAATAATTTTCTTTGCAACACTTTCAGATGGTTTGCAGCTGTTTCTGTAGCTCTTTAAGAAATTGTGTTAAAAGCCTGTTAAGTATAGAAGCCGGGAAAAACTTAAAAGTTAGAAAATGCTGGAAATAAGGTTGTATTGCATATTTTTACTGCTCTTTCTCTGTGTGCACATTATACAGTCCCTAATTATAGGAACACATTATGTTTTCATAAGATCCCAATCTCACTCAGTGTTCACTGACTGAGCAGCTATTCAGTATATTGTTTTCATTCTTCAATGTCTGGCCTCTCATTTATTTCACACTACTGAAAATCCCCTCTGGAGATCCCTGTTGTGCTTATCAATGTGATATGTAGTGTTTTCTAGACAGTAATAAGTCTGTTTCACTGTATCTGTGCTGAGAGATGTGATGCTATTCTCCTTTTCACAGATGAAAAACTGAGCGTAGAGGCTGTACCTGAAATAGCCAGTCCTGAATGCAGTGTGTGCTCTCCAGTTTTTTATCCATGACTGTATTTGCCTTGGGGAGTACATGACTTCCTTCGTGAAAGATAGCTATTTATTCCTTTCAAACAGGAAAAATCATAGCCCTTCTTGAAGAATCAGAGTGAGGTTATTAGCACTCATTGCCAGTCATGTACTGTCACTGGATATGACAAAACTGAACAGAGCAACAATATAAAATAAAACATGGTCTTGACTTGATTTCAAATACCCAGTCTTTCAAGGGACTGTTCTCACCAGAGAGGTCATCCTATATTGGGAAGGAGAAGATTGTTTAGCTCTATGGAAAAAAGTTTCACTTTGTCAGTGGGTGTTAGGGTCAGACAATGGGCTTTATTTGTTCAGTAGAGTAGATGGAGACATTGGAAGGGATTAATCTCAGCTGACTTAGATGCCTGTTATCTTATAATGCAACTTAGGTTACTTTTTTGCTAATCAGAAATATTAACTAAACATATTCTTTCCAGGAAACAAGGTGGATAGTAATAAGACAATTCTTGAGATTTTGAAACCGTTGGGTGGAATCAGGGAAATTTGGGTAAAATGATCTATTAGAGGCAGTCATTAGTCTTTTAAAGAACATTTAAAATGATGTAGTGTTAAGTGCTTTTACATTTTCTTTGCATACAGAATATAAAGCCAAACTCTCCTCAGAGGTGCATACTGATAGGAAAAAAGGCAACGGAAAAGGTCTTTCCTGGAACAATCCTGAGCTGTATTTGCAATGTGATGCTCTCCTGATGATTGTATAAGAGTGTGGTCATGAGGAAAAACTAGGAAACCCAGGTGTGACTGCAAGCACCAGGGAAGAGTGCTGTATTGCACGCCTGGGACACACTTTCAATGTTTTTCTCTATCTAACCTCAATTTCCTCATTTCTCCTCAAATTTCCCTTGTCCAGCTAACTAACAAAATTTGAAGACACATTTTTCTTTTTGTACTCTACAGACACTCAACAAGGAAAGTTTCCAACTCAGTGGTTAAAATTGGGAAAATTATTAGCAACCTGGGGTATGGTCTTATAATGGGGCATGTCAAGTGACTTTAAATCTAGAGGGAGTTACCAGGGTTTGAGTGCTACCATGCTTTAATGCACTGCTTTCATCACCTTGTAGAAGACCAGAGTCTATTGAATCCCGTGCATTTATAATATACGGAGCATTGGTGATGAGTGAAAATGATGTGCAATTCCTCACTCTGATGCACAGAGGGAAAAGCATGATAAATCATACATTTATGAAATGTAAATGTGAAAATGTGCCGGGCAATAAGTGAGAACAGTACAGCCCATAATCTTGACACAGTAAGAATGTTAGTTCACATTTCTGGCAGTTCTGATTGTCTTTTTTTACTGCCCCTTCCAACCTATGGGAAATTAACACTGTTCATGAACTCTCTGTACTAAAGGCATATGAATTCTTTTGCCTGGCAGTATGTTTTAGGAGTCAAGTTTGGTACTACTGTAATCTACAGATTAAATTAATGAAAAACAACTTTTCAAACTCAGAAGGATTTTTTCTCAGATAATTTTATTACATAATTTTCCATCATGGAGTATTTAGACTTTCTCATGGAGAAGTTGGTAATTCTATTGCAACAAAATTAGCTTTATTTTTAAAATAAAAATGAAAACTTTAACAGCTGCAGCACCATCAAACATTTCTGTTCTTCCCCAAATTCCAACTTGAACGTGAAACAGTATATAAATATATTTGCCAATCTTTTATGTCTTTTTCATAACCAGAAAGACCTGCAATTTACATACCTTCTTATTGATATTTTTCTAAGAGAGAGCTACAAAGGAAATATTTTAAGGCCTCAGGAACACGAAACATTAGTGCCAATTTTTATTTATCATTTTGCCCAGGTAGCATGAGCAGTCAGATAGAACAGTCGCCTAATTCCTTAAAGATGAATTGAAAACATTGGTTGATATATGACACACTGACCAAATTTCACAGCATTCATTGGACAGTAATTCATCTGAGCAAATCAGTAATGATTTTATGCAGTCACCATAGAAAATCCAAAGTATGTGTAGTGCTTTAGTGCTTCTGGAGTTAGTTTAACAAACTCAGAATCTTAAAAAAGGAGAGGATATTAAGTAATTCTTTTCAGAAAGTGTCTTGGGTTCACCTGTAAAAGTTATTTTTCTCCTTAATAGCTGATGCAGTGCTGTGTTTTTAGCTTTAGTCTGAGAACAGTGTTGATAACAGACCGATATTTTAGTTCTTCCTAAGTAATGCTTGCCCCTATCAAGGACTTTTCAGTCTCAAGCTCTGCCAGTGAGGAGGGGCACAAGAAGCTGGGAGGAAGCAGAGACAGGACACTTGACCCAGATTAGCCAAAGGGTTATTGCATATGACAGCACGTCATGCTCAGTGTATAAACTGAGGGGAATCACCCAGAAGGCTGAGATTGCTGCTCGATTTGGGCTGGTTATCGGTCGGCGGGCAGTGAGCAACTGTATTTTGCATAATTTGTGTTTATTGTTTTGGTTTTTTTCCTTCTCTTTTTAGTTTTATATTCTCCTTATCATCATTATTATTAGTAGTAGTTTTGTATTATACTTTAGCTACTGGACTGTTCTGATCTCAACCTGTGAGGTTTACATTCTTTCGATTCTTCTCATCCAACCATGAGCTGGAAGGGTGAAGAGGGGGGTGAGGGAGTGACTGTGTGGTTCTGAGTTACTGGCTTGGCTTAAACCATAACAGAAAGGATTAACAAATCTATCACAAAATGATCAATCCTGCTATCTTTCCTTTGATAAATATTCCTAAAATATAAACTTTAAATAATCTCTAGACAAATACCATGCTGAAAGTCCTCATGATATGGCCTGCTTACTTGTATGCAAAAAGAGTAAGCTCCTCTCTTGAACAGTGACCAGTTTCTGTGTAATGACTTGCTAACAGATCATTAGTTCATTGAACCAAGTAAAAGAAAGTGGTAGCGTTCTGTTATATGAGTGACTGAAATCTGTTTCTTCAAAGTTTGTGCTGCTCTTATGTTTAAATTAGATGATTATTTTTTTTTTATTTTTTTTATTTTTTTTTTTTTTAATATGGGGACAAGTGTAAAAGGGCAGGTGCATTTTCACAGTTGTATTTATGTATATGCCAAGAGCTTCTTACTCTCTAACATACAGTTTGCATGACTAGATAGTGAATACGTGAATGTGGTTGAAATAATCATGAACATGTCTTTTTAGCATAGTTAAACATATCTCAAGTCACCTGGCTCTAAGGAAAAAAATTATACTTTTATACATTGGTTGTTTATTGATAGTTTTTAATACGACAAAAATTATATTGACATGGCGAGTTGTCACTTCTTTAATTTACAATTTTTAAAGAAATATTTCTCTTTCTGAGTTTTGATTTCCACCCAATTTGAAGTACATTTTCATATTTCAGCTTCTGTACCTGAAGTCCTTAGTGACTTTGTACACCTATGAAAAAGATGAGAAGTTCTGTTGTAGATTTTCCATATATCTGGGTAAAGGCTGCATTCTTTGTTTACTCTTTTGCACAAAATACACCACATTGCTCTTTTATTAATCCCAAATCAGGTTCATATAGATGGTATTCTCTTTTCTTGTGCTGGTATGTGAAATTGGAAGGACTATGTACCACTGCAGCAGGGTGTTCATGACTGGGAGCAGCCCATTCCCACTTTAGTCTGTCCACTGTGAAGTACGCAGACCTGAAAGACAAGAAGCAGGTTTTATTTTTGCCTCCCACCTCTAGAATTAGAGTTCCCCTTGCAATCTCTTCAAAGAATAATGCAACAGTATTCTCTGCCTAGCTTGGATTTAATGATTTTACGCATGATTTCCTGAAAAACACATGAATTTTATTAACACAAAATATCAGTGTCATACAAAGATTATTTCCAAATAGCAAAACCACAGCTGTGTCTTGCGGATTTAGAAATTTTTCGGGACAGTACAAAGAGAAGTCATTTGGAAAGACACATTTTGAGAGTGTTGGAAAAGATAGCTTTAATGTTGTCTAAAAAATGTCCTATCTAACTTTAGGGTTACTACTGAAATTGCTAGTTACTTCAATGAAGTGGTTCAGCAAACACCAACTGCATTAGTTACTCAGTATTCAGCCGTGGCATGTGTAAGGATGTAACAATGTCCATTAGCAAATAAGTAACCTTTTACTTAAGTGAGACAGCTCAACAGACAAGTTTCTCACAGATGTAAGGTGAGAATGGGATATGCCATGTAGACCAAATGTACCCTGCATGGGTTGGTTTTTGGTATGGGTCCAGCATCTGACTTAAATGGCTATAGCAGATAAGGCTAAAAAGATATCTCCTTGTCACTCATCCTGTGCTGTGTTGTTTCTGTTGTGGGCTTTGCCAAGGAAATGCAAGATACTGAACTCTCTCCATTGAGTGCTTTGGTTTGCCATGTTTTAACAACAGGCTTCCATGAAATTCTCTCTTTCCTGATAGCCTGTGGTAGAATCCATGTGTCAGAAGTTGCAAAGGCTTTTGAAAAGAAGAGATATGAGTGCATAGCAAAAAATAAGGATTTTTCCATGTAAATGGAAATTGTGTCCTTTGCGACTGTGATCAACAGGAGTGGCAAGACAGCTGGTAAACTGCTTTATATCAGTTTGACCTTGGTAGAAAATGTTTCATTTTGATTATGAAAGAAGTTAATTTGCTATATTGATTAATGTACTTCCTTCATTATGTACAATTGCTGAGTACTACCTAGTACCAAAAGATATCGTTCTTAGTGCAAGAAATCTCTGCATTTTTCAAAGCTGAACCAATCATGCAGAAAAAGCTTCCTGCTATGAGGAGTTACTTGTGAGGACTGTACACCTTTTGGGAAGCGATTTAGGTGATTGAGCAAAGATAGTGGGCATCAACAGAGGAAAATTGCTATAATCCTTCACATTTTCTTGAACTGTAGAATTTTAGTATGATACCTGGAGAAACCCAAGAAAAAACCCAACAGGATAACTTTTATAACTTTCCAGGTATGATAGCTATGAAGATTATAATTCTTTTACAGAGAAATCTTTACAATGCAAATTTATAAGATTTTTTTTTTTTTTTTTATTTTATCTTAACTGCTCAATGCTATCCATTTTAGAAAAAAATTGTTGATACTTTGACTCCTTTTCATGCCTGCTTGGAGTAGACTGATATGTAACTACTGCATCCTAACATATAACTTATTTGTCATCTACAACTTGATGCGCCAGCAAACTAACATAGTGACAACAGGAAGATGATTAAGCAAGCTTGAATGTGATCCTTCTTCATAATTTATCCACATTCACTTCTAGACTGGCCTACCCAAAACAAATGGACATTTTCACATGATGCAATGGTTTTTGAAGTGATAGGGACATTCTTCACTTATCTCAATGATAAACTTCCTCCTATATATGGATTTCTATCACTTGGACAGCTTCCAGCAGTTCTGCTCTCCTGTGGGATAAAACATTTAAGGATAGTGAGAAGATTCTATACTCCTTGATTTATTTAGTAGCTTTTTTTACTGCCTATGAAATTACAGCTTCAGTTTTTGGGGTCTCTTTTTAATTAAGTAAAATTGATACAATAGTAGAAACAAAAGTCTTAGTCAAATCAGGGTCTTACTGAAAGAAGCTCTATTCAAAGTTTCAGGAAATATTCCACACATTAGGGAGCTTAAGCACAGATATACAAAATATTTAGATGCTTACTTTCCATTAGAATCTATAATAGGTGTCAGATTTAGCTCACAAATTAAGACACTGAATTTGTGTGTCTGCATGTACACATCTTTCTATGTGCTAGGTGCCTCCACTGTAATTGTAATTAATGGATATTAGCTGCATGTGTTAGCTGCCTTAATATGGACATGGAAGACAACTTGAGATGATCCAAAGTGGGGACTCAGACCTCCTTTAGGAAGCAGCATATTGCCAGTCTTTTGGAAAACTCAGGGCATCTCAAATATGTTATATAATTTTGTTCAGCCAACTGAACTAAGCTCCTAGTTATCACAGCCAGGAGAGCACAGAGAGTTATTCAGCTGACCAAATTTCAGTATCTACTTTAGATGCCTAAATTTGAGCACCCACACACCTTTGTGTATCTAGGTCTTTCTATCTGAAAAATACACTCAACATGCCTTTTCTTTCTGTTCTATCAGGATGTGGAAATTTTTTCAGCTCTGATACACAGCCATTCTTGTTACCAGCAAGTGAGAATAAGACAGTGAACAACTGAGCGACCTCACAGTAAAAAATATTTTTCATATGCTTAAGCAGAATTTCCTGTATACGAGCTTGTGCCTGTTGCCTCCTGTCCTTTCACTAGTCACCATTAATAAGATTCCCTCTCCGTCTTCTCTACTGTCTTGCATGAGTCTTTCATACACGTACACATGTGTAGGATACTGCTGAGCATTGTTTTCTCTAGGCTGAAAAATCCTGCCTCTCTCAGCCTCTCTTCATATGTGAGATGCTGTAATCTCCTAATCATCTCTGTAGTCCTAAATCATTGGTGGATTGTTCCTCCTCTCTTTAAAGGAGCTGTATTGCTTCTTTACACTGCATAGTTTTAAAACGTATTTTAGCCTGAAGTTTCAGTTCCAGCCTTTATGAAAAGAAAACGTTTCCACTTTTAATTATTGCTTTTTCTCCCTTGTTTTCACCTCTAACCATAGATTCCTAGTTGCTAAACCACCCAAGGAAGCTGGAAGCACTCCTGGAATGCCTGGCAAATTTTGCAGTGCTCACCAGCCAAATGGTTTTGTTTTGGGTATTTACTTTTTTTTTTTTTTCAAACCCCACTGGTGGGCTTGGAAAAATAAATTATTTTTATGCCTCCAACAATCTGCAAAGAAACTTTTATATGCAATTTTGAACTTTGTTCTCCATTCACAGGCTCTGTTTCCTCCCTAGTCCAACTATTACCACTTTTGCTACTAACTAAGCTGCCTTTAAGTCGAGAAAGATGAAGAAATAAATGCATAATACTTGCTGATATTATATAGGAATAAGTTTAACTAGTATAGGCTTCCTGCAAAAACACTTGCAAAGTATTCTTTCAGGTGTAAAGACATAGCCTCATTAAGCAACAGTCCATCAAGAGCCATTAATAATACAAGAAACATGTTAAGCTGTCATTGGAAAGACTTTTTGCCAATCTTTTGACTAAATCATGTGTCCTGGGTTCAGCTGTAGCAGTCATTTTTCTCCTTCCTAGTAGCTGGTTCAGTGCTGTGTTTTCAACATTAGCAACACCATGTTTAATCAAAGTAAAGGGAAAACTGTTGCTAGGTAAATTAACATTAATCATATTCCACTTTCCCAACCTCAGGCTGGCTGAGGAGCTTAAGGCATAAACAAAGGGTCTTATTCTGTCTACTTTTAGTTATTACTTAATTTTGGTTATTGTGCTTGTGGTAGACCTGAATGACTAGTTATCATGAATGGTTATCATGGTGTGACTGATGTACATGTGTACATTATGACAATCTTTGGAGTCTTCTCTGAAAAGTTAAAAATCATGCTTTAAACACAAAATGACTGTTAGAATGAAAATCTCAGGACAGAGCTTATTCTAAAAGGATTTGCAGTTGTAAGCAGTAAGATTTAAAGCAGTAACTTCACCTGCTTGAAGAAAATGTATAATTATCAGTATTCCTAGACTCTGTGTATGTCCTAAGATATTGTGATTGTTCTATACCTACCCAATCCCAAGGATGTTTCATATGTTCAAGAGCAAGTTGGACGGGGCTTTGAGCAACCTGGTCTAGTGGAAGGTGGCCCTGTCCATGACAGAGGGGTTAAAACTAAATGATCTTTAAGATTCCTTCCAACCCATTCTATGGTTATATGATTCCGTGATTCTATGATTTTATGATTATTTCACCTAATCCGTGATGTATTTTGCAGTCCCTATAATTTTAGACTCTGCTTTGAGATGTAGTGCCTGGGTAGGCAGCACTATTACTGTAGGTTCAAATAAATGCTGTTTTGTGAACCATTAGGACAAAATATTTTGTGTTCTTTATAACAAAACCCACCAAAATAAAAAAAAATTCAGGGAGAAAGACCCTTCTTCCCCTACTTCTCCCCCCCCAATCTCTTCACAAACATTTATGTCTGAAGCTTACAATTATACAATAAACTTAACTTCCTCTGTTACAATCTCGTAATTTAGAGCTAGTGCAGAACAGAATAGATGTTTTGGTTTATTTAATTAAAGGACCATGTTGCACAGTGCTAATACAAAAATTTTCACCTTTACATAAAATAAAATTCAGGGTAAATGTAATTTATCTGTAAATTCTTTTTTTTTTTTTTTTTTGAAGCTTTTTTTTTTTTCTGACTGCTTCTTTACTTGTGCTTATGACAATGTGTGCCTTGGTTTTATTTTGCTTTTACTAAAAATAAACAGAGGTTCCACACACTGATATTTTATGGACCACCTTTTTATGTATTATGAATATCAAGAGTTCCTTGGATTGTAGTGTGAGAAATGGTGCTGTACAGTTGATGTTCCAATTTACAATGGAAATATTAAAGAAAACAAGATCGCAGTCACAACGAACATAAAAATAGCAGAGCTGATTGCTATAGAACACTATTCAGGTTCCAAACAGGCAAACCTCTATTATCAGGGCCTGGCACCCTTCAGCTTTTTACGTTAGGAATTCTAGATAATAATGTGGTTTATATATGTGGTAGTATTTTATCCTGTGCTCTAAATGAGAAAACTGGTATCTTAAAAGAAAAAGTAAATGAATAAATGTCCTGTTCTGCTGATGTGTATGATGAAATTTACGATGGCAGAGAATCACACAAAACTCTTCACCCACATGCTGGCAAATAAAATACTATTTATTCTACTCTAACAACTTCATTTTCATTCAACTAATTTGCATCATCACACTGTCAATCAGTCACTCTCTCCCCAGTTTTCAGAAAGGTGTTAGAATGGTAGATTCAGAAACTTAAACAATTACTCACATATTGAATATGTGCTTTTAACACAGGCAGTAACATTAGTGTCTTCTGTTTGTGTAGGAGTAGGGCCAACTATTGTTTCAAGCAAAATTTTTAGTGTGGTTCAGCCTGCTAGTAATTGTGTCCTTTGCCTATGTGCTGAAGGTGTGAAAAAGCTTAAATGATTGGAGTCATAATAGCACCCTTACGTTTTGGAAAAAAAAATCAGTAAGTTTTAGTATTAAAGAAGAACAGACTTATGTTTATTGGATTTCTCCTGAGGCAAGAAATGAAAGACTTGAAATGCAGTCTTGTGAGAAAACCCTGTCGCTTGATATCTGTGTCTTACCTAACTTTTGCAAATAAGAACAGCCCAGACAAATAGTTTATGTAAAACTGAAGGTGATGAACTTTCTAATGCAAATTCTAGACAGCCTTTTTTTTTTTTTTTTTTTTTTTTCTTTTTTTTTTGTCCC
>JBCJKH010023887.1:22953-38802 GCA_039877255.1 Loriculus beryllinus | reverse complement strand
AGAATGTAACTCCCACGGGTTGAGATAAGAGCAGTCCAGTAACTAAGGTATAACACAAATCACTACTGCTGCCACCAATAATAATAGTGATAAGGGAAATAACAAGGGAAGAGAATACAACACATGCAAGATCAGATTATGCATCCTTTACTTCTTCTCAGTTAGCAGGGTGCCGTGAAGTTAGGAAAGAGAGTCAGAAACGGTCCTGTAATAAACTGGCTATAAGGAGGCAAATTGGCTGTGCCTCTCGGACCCAAACACGGGA
Organism: Loriculus beryllinus; assembly: GCA_039877255.1. NCBI lineage: Eukaryota > Metazoa > Chordata > Aves > Psittaciformes > Psittacidae > Loriculus > Loriculus beryllinus. The sequence goes on along the minus strand of JBCJKH010023887.1, from coordinate 38,537 downwards.
TTGCTGGTGTTGCTGATCCTTAGCAAACCCAACCTGGGAAGGACATTCCTGTACTAGCAGCCCCTCCTGGCGTTGGTGCTGCTGCACTAATGACTGCACTTTGGGTTAGCAGGGTTTAAAGGCCCCACAAGATTTCCACATAGGAACAGGAAAGTGGCCATGTATGTATATTTCCTGGTTTAAAAAAAGAAAAAAGGATCAACCCGTGTCAGCTCTCCCTTATCTCCTTTCACTTTCTCATCCCACGGTTTCCTTTTCTCGTAAGATCAAAATGCATCTAAAATTAACAAGTTTTGTTTGATTTTTAGTTTCTTCCCTAGTAAGCTTTCTTTTACAGTATGTTGGTACTCCAGATGGCTGACCATGCTTTTGTATTTATTAATGAGAGTGATTCTGGCCTACAGATCCATACAGTTGATAGCAAGCAGAAGACTCTAGAGGCATGACTGGAAATGAATTGGTACACAAGATTGGGAACATTTGCAGTGAAAACTCGTGTCAGAGACTGGAAATCTCACCCAGGTGAGAAAAGTCGTCTCAGCATATCTGTATAGGTCCATGTGGATTGACATTTAGATAAATGGGAAAAAGGAAGAGAGCACTTGGCTCTTTCAGCAGCAGTATAGATTAGCACTAGCTAGTTAATCATAAATTAACACTGAATTTGAGCTGCATGAGCTACGTGTAATTAGTTATCATGCTCAAGTGAATGTTACTGAACACAAAGACAATGCTAATGACTGCATAGATGAAAGGAGTGCTTAGGGGGAAGTATATATGCTCACCTGACCTCCAATGGGCATTGTTTATGTGGGCTAGAAACTTGTTTAAACCCAGACTGACTGTTCTTAGGTTGTCATATAACATAATAGCTAATAACTTAGACTAGAAAACTAATTACTCTTTCATATGTTTGTGTAGTAAAGAAGATGGAGAATGAGATGGATTGGAAAATGTACACCAAAAAATGGCCGAAATGTGGAAGAGTTTTGGCTCTGTCCTTGAATTAGAGATGGAGTTGTTTCATGTTGTTGATGTATTTCTAGCTTTCTGGCCTTTAAAAAAGTTTCTAATAAAAATCAAATCCCAGAAAGAGGGCAGCAATTTCTCAGAGGTGGAAAATAACATCAAAGTAGAAATGATTTTTAGAGCTGGTATTTCTGGGATGTTTAATGATAAGTCAAACTTGCCAGAGCAGAGAAAAGCAGAGCTAATACACAATGATTGGAGATTTTTCCCTTGACTACCACATCTAATACTGTCAACAAGCCTGCATATTGCCTACAAATATGGGAAGGCATTGGCTAATGACCATATGTGCAAGCTTGGGAATCTCTCCTTTGCAAAAAGGCAGATGCTTCAGATAAAAGTTTTTATTCATAGATATATTTATGAGTAACTATAAAGTGAAGGTCAAATTCATTGGACAGAATACTTGCAAAGCTTCTCCTATTTACTGCATAGGGATACTTCACTACTGTACGAATAAACCTTCCCTCCTTCCCAACTACTCAACTATATGAGGAACTACTCAAACATATGAGGCAAGGCAGATGCAAAATCTGCTGGTGTCATGGGTCATCAAGAGGAAGAAATCTGAATCAAGTGTCATAGGATTATTTGAGAAAGGTCTGGCTCACTGATGGATAGATGAGGAAGACTCACTGTTGGACCTGTAAATCTTCATATTCTGTGTGCCAACTGGGAGTCCCATTGAACACTCAGGTGCATTGCCAGATTGGAGAAAGATGGTTAAAACTCTGCTGATCTCTTTATTGCTGCACTCAGCAGGAGTGAGCAGCCAGTAGAGTTTAGTCCCCTGAATGAATTTAAATGAGGCACAGAATGAGAAGAAGCATAGAGTTGCCAGCATGAACTGGAGAACGTACAGGAGGATTGCTCTGAACATATTATAATAATGTAGGGCTTGAGGTGGTCCTGGTATCCAGGGGAGGTGTCTATACAGGCTTACAGTCATATCTACCCAGGGAAAAGCCTTGTGCCCTAAGAAAACTTAGTACTGTGTAGATCTTTGGTGTTAGTGCAAAGACTAGCAGACTTACCTCCTGGACCCCTTTCAGGAAGCCGGTTCCCTGTCCTCACACCTACATTCCACTTTCTGGGAAAATAATGTCTTTTAGGAGAGAAACCCATCTATTAAAATGGGAATATGGAAAGGCCAGTTATAAGTGTTAAATTTAAACAGAGATTTGAGGGAGGCAACCATTATTTTTGCTCTTGCCATTAACAGTGGTTTTAAGATTTCCTGTCAGTATTGGCATATGGCACGTATTAAATTATCAAGTGTTTCTGGTTTGTGTGGAGGACATACTGCTGGGTATATATAGCTCATTAGCAATATTTGCTGAATTCATATTTATTCCCAGAATCAATACTTACACTAATTAAATCATCTGTTTAGGACAGCCCTATGCTGTAGCAGAAGGAGTCTGTTCCCATCATGACACGTGCAATACAGCATTTAGTTTCCATTATTATTAATGAGCATTGCAGGCTTAATTCCTGATGCGAGTCTCTGAACAGGCATGCACAGCCTGCATCCATCTGCCTAATGTTTTAAGCAGTGCCTTTTCCATCACTCAAGGCGCTTTAACCCTTCCCAAACCTTTGCTTTGGCATAATGAGTGAACTTCAGCAGCAGCTCCAGAACAACCACAGGACTCTTCATTATCTTGGTTAACTTTGAAAGAAGGCATAGGGGTTTTCACAAGGAAACCAGAGGGATAAGTTGGATATGATGGATCTGTAGAACTGAATAGAAGAGTGAGAGCATCCAGATTTCCCTGTGTTCCTGGAGGCTGTCATATCAAGATGGAAGTAGTGCTTCTGGCTATTGTCTTGCCCTTATGTTACAATAATACTGATTTTAATGATTCCCTATTCTCAGTACTGTTTACATACTGTGAAACATTCTGTGACTCTAATTTCTGTAAGTGTACCAGGGTATGATTTCCTGCCCTGGAATTTGGCTGCTAAGCTTAGTCTTGCCTCAAAGGACCCCTACTCTTGGAAGAAGACATGCTCTAGTATCTGCAAGTGCCAACTTCTATTTGTAGCTTCCCCTCCACAACATAGATTTCTGTAGATCTTCTCCCAAACCCTGACAAGCAGCTGCAAGGAACAGGTTCAACTTTTAATATTATTAATTCATTAGGTCCAATTGCCTCCTTGCTGAAATCCAGGAAATGGTGTCAAGTCCTATGCAGTAAATGGCAGAGACTGGGTGTGCATGGAAATAGCCGTTGAGCTGATCCCTTCTCCCATTGCAAATCCTTGCTCACCTTTTGCCTTTGTCAAAGTGACAGAGGGTATTTCTCCTTTACAGAAATTTGCATTTCACAGCTGCAAATTATTGCAGCAGGGGTGAGTGGCCTCTTGCTCCAGGACATGAGGCAGCTCCAGGCTTTAACTCAGCAATATAAATTCCTCTGCCGTGACTAGACTTTATCCTATACTGGGACATTTCTGATACAGAACAAAATGCATGTGGTTGGCATTTTGCTCATTAGTCTCTCTTTCCCATTTCTCTTTGTTTCTCCCACGTGCTGAAACAGCCTCCCTGGGTCTCCCCTCACTCTGGGACTTTCTGGAAATGGCTGTTCTAGCTGAGGCTCTGAGTAACTGGCAAACATGCTTCTTTGAGCTCAAAAGACACCAGGTACTTGGCCCAAGCAGTTAGTGTGAGCTGCATAGATGTGGAAGTAGGTGCCCAGACAGCTGAGAGATGGCACTTCCATGGTCACAGGAGGTCTGAGAAATACTGGCTGGCTGCACTGAGCATGTGGGACCTCAGCAGGAGGGTATGGTGGTGGGGCTGAACAGTATGCATGAGAAATGCAGACATGGTGAGACTGGGTGAAGATGTGTGGCTTGTGGAGTCTGTGAATGGTGAGTTTCCACTTAAACTTGCACAGGCAAGATTTCTCCCAGGTTGTCACAGGTGTGCAGTTCCTCTTCTGCAGCTGGCCCAATTAAAATTAAGAGTAACTTTAGGGACCCTAATATGGGCTGTGCTGGTATATCAGTTGCAAAATCCATAACTTTTCAATGATGAGCCAGTAAGGAAAATTTAGAATTAGGATTTTTTCATCCTTTCTTTGTGCAGATTGCTAGAAAATCTGGAAAACCAGAAACTCAGCTAGAAGAGATGAAAGCACTGGGAGTTTTGTTTTTTCTGGCTTGTGCAGTGCCTTTGTAAGTGGGTGTTTTTGTATATTTGTTTGTGCATGCACTGTGGTTGCTGTGTGTGCAATGCCAAACACAATCAGCCACAAAGCCCATTGTGTGTTAAATCCCAAATCTACTGTTCCCTGAGGAATTTGATCACCGCCTTTGATCAACCTGTGCGACTGTCTCTTATGAGACAAGCAAAGTACCTGTAGGCACCTGGCCTGTTATCTCCTGGGATTGCCAGTGTTTCTATAAAGTGCATCCTGAAGACGCTATTTTGCTAGGATGAAGGCATATGAGGCAATGAGTGTATTTTAGGCATTTACCTTGTTTTCACTGGTTGTTTTCTATAATTCCACCCTATTCTTGCTCCCTTTTTCCCTTAGGTAATTCTTAATCTTAAAGAAAACCCGTAACACCCAATCCTGCCTGATGCAACTTGAAGATAGTCACATTTTATTAAGGACTGCAAAACACTTAGTGGCACGAGGGTTTTCATGTGTAATCAGATATAGCAATTGGCTTGATTGCAATTGCTTCTAGGTCTGTTACACAAACACCTGATTAGATTTTAGCAGTGCTGCCAATTCTGGAGAAGCTTTAATCCTCACAACATGAATGGGCCTCAGGGAAATCATGTGCCTTATCCTTAGTGCCACCACCTGGAGATGGGAGAAATGGGATGGGCAAACCAGTTAGCAAGGACCTGCCCTCTAAATAAACTCTTGCTGGGTGGAAAAAATGGATGAATTTCCAGTTCCTCTGCCTGCCTAGTTTAACACTGGGAAGTGCTTTCTTATTCTTCCTTCAGTTTTCCAATGGCAGCATTTCCCAGTTTTAATGGTATTTATGCTAGGCAGCCATTCCTTGACTCTACAGCCATTCCTTGACTGTAGAGCTCTAGACTGTGTGTAGTCTCTCAGCTGTTCCACCTGTGTCTTTGGGAGGGGGATGAACATCACCAGACAGGGTGTTGCCAGAAGGAAGGAACCTTTTTCTGTCTCTCTCCCCTCATGTGGATGGGTAGTGGTCTGCAGTGCTCACCTGGATGGAGAAACCAGCAGAGGTGGCAGCATGTTGGCATCATACAGTAGTCAGAGCTGGTAATGTTGAGTCCTCAGTAATTTCTTCTAATTGTTCTGGGCCTTTGCATTGCAGAACCACCTCTAGGTGCTATGGGTACTCATCTGTATAGGCTCATTGTAAGGGCTGTGTTGTCTGTTCTGTCTATTTGCAGTCCTAAAAGGCAGAGGATGTTGCACATCTCTTTCTCTGCCAGCTCAAAGCTCCACATCTCAGCAGATCTGGAGCTTTTCAGCTCAGATGAGAGGTGTAAGTGCTTGAGGGGGCGTTATGTTGTTCTCAATCATGGAGCTTGGTGATGCTGCATATACACTGTGCAAGTGCTCAGTAAGGGGCTGTGGCAGGTTCCCCCCCGCCCCAGGACATCCTGGGGACTCCTGAGACATGTGGGCAGTGGTGGCTGAGAGACTGAGAGAGCTTTTTGAAAAGATGTTTTTCAACTGTGAGGAAAATCAAGTTTTTTGTTGAATGCTTTTGCTCTGGAAAGTCCTAATTTTGAAATATCAGACTGATGAATAGTGACATTTTTGATCTAAACAAATGCTGATGTTCTTGGCATTTTTGAAATGTCAGTGCAAAGCTAAAATCCTCTTATTTGACTCTTCTCCACTAAAAAAAAAATCATCAAGTTGAAACAAAGTTTTCCTGTGAAAAATATCACCTATAATTAAAAGAACAAACCAAGAGCTTCTGTTTCATGAAGGAAATATTTTATCAAAATAATTCAACCCACTCTAGGGTGATAGCTTAAGCTTTCACCACATGAGCCAGGACCCCAAGTTGTGTTTGAGGGAGGACAACTTCAGCATCATTCTTTTTGTTGCCCTGGTGGAGATATGTTAAGAAGACCAAATTTTTACAGGTGAAATGTTCTGAAAATCACTCATCTTTGGGCTGTTTCCAGTTTTATGTTCAGAAATGCCCTGGGGCTCTAGAAACTCTTGATTTTCAGTCATTCAGTCCCACTCTGGCAACTCATACACGCACCTGCCAGTGAAAGTGATGAGAAATTTGCCTGAAGGAAGTTTATGGTATTGGGTTGTACTCTGATTTGGTTTTCCTCATGTATAACAAAGTGCTTATTTACTTTTTTCTGCTTTGCCCTACTTGGACAATTAAACCCCTGAGCCATTTTGCTTTTATTTCAAATCAGTTGCATTCCCTGGTTCACTGACTTGCCTGGAGTTTTATAATACTCAGCTACCAGAAGGAAAAATGGCATTAAAACCCCTGAAGATGTTAAATTCATATGTTTGGATTTACAGTGCTGCAGCAGCTATCCATTAATTTGATGAATTTCTTGATTTCTCTGTATTGCGTGTAAGTGTGTGTTCTTATTAAGCTTTTTAGCAGTGAGATATGTTATTAGCCGTTCGCCTCTTGAGAATAAACCTGTATTTTACAGCAAAGGAAGAAGGTGATCTTAGCCCAGGGGACATTAGTGGAGACCATACAGCTAAGCAACATGGACAGCTCTGAACCTGGGGCAACATATGAACCCTAGGGTATCCCTGTCTGAGAAGGGTTGGCAGAACAGTTTGTGAGGAAATTGTTGCCCACTGGGGGCGTGTCTCAGGCAGGTGATATATGCATCTCCTTCACATTTACAGAAATAAGTGAGTCAAAAATTAAACCTTTAGTTGGCTGGGAGCACTTTTCCTTGGACTGGATTTAGTACCTGGTGACAAGAAGCATAACAAAGTTTCATAGTTGCCCTGTTAGCTTGCTGCATCTTAGGAGGGCTTTAGCCCTCAGTGAGGGCACATGGCCTCTTTCTTTGCATGGCTGGGAACACTTTCAGCACAATTTTAACTTGTCACATTTGACCAATAAATTTGGGTACTTTTAACCGAAGAAGAGTTTTCTAGAAGCATGCACACAGATGGATGTCAGAATATAAGGATGGATTAGGTGCTCACAGCTTTATAAATCAGAAGGATTTCCAAACAGTTGCAATTTGTTGACTCCTAAATATTTCCTATGAAGATGAAGAGACCCTCTGAAATTCTGCATATGTGGGTTACTGTACAGCACACATGCCCTTATACTTAGCTACCTTTCACAGGTGCTTAAGGAATGGCTAAACTGAACTTTAGGATGACTTTGAATAGCTTTTGGCCTAAATAGCTGGAGATAAGACTTAAAAATAGACTCATCCCAGTAGGAAGCAAAAGGCAAAAAAATATTCCTCAATCTTTATTAATATTTTTCTTTTTTTCAAAATCCCATATGTTTGTTGGTTTTGATTACTCTGTTTGAAAGCCTGGATCTGGCAATCCTGTTTGATGTGTGGCCCTTTTAACCCTTCCTATAGAAAGCAGAGACAGCTGTGACAGGAATGACAGCCAGCTTTCCATGTCTGAAGAGATCAGGTGCTAACATAAATATTGCCACATATTAATCTCCAGGGCACGTCTCCCCTGAGGGCACGATATTTGTTTTGTTTCTTTTAGTTTCATCAGTTATATATTTAGATAAATATTCTGATTGAGGGGATGTGCTGCCCTGGGCCCAAATGCTGTACAAACTCTGAATGTGTGTAGGAGATGTGAGGACATCATGGTGGCATCATCATGGCATGGATCAGCAGAGACAGTCAAGGACCCCATGAGCCAAGACCAATAGGCAATTGTCATAGAACATCAGAAGTTTATTCATCCATAGGAATTATCCCTCTCCTAGATCACAGAGTAGGCTAAAAAGTCTGTAGTCAATACAGCTTTCTTGTGTCTGAAACTGTCACTGCTATGAGATATTCATGGCCAAATCCTTCGTCACTGTTGGATTTTGAAGGCAAGTTATGAGCAGTTTTTCCCCTTTACCTGTTGAGGGCCACTTTTCTGGGGAATTTTAATGGGGAGCCCAAGTAAATTTGATACAGGTAGCAATTTTAAGGTTGTTATTTCAGTATAACCTGTTACTGGAAAGGATTTACTTCAAAGCCAAACCAATTCCCTGGGGAAGAAATAACATTTGCACCCACAAACTGTAGGAATTTGAACTCTGGGGCAGCAAAGCGTGGTCATGGCCTTTCATGCCATGCCAGGAAGCTTTCTCAGTTTGCTGGGTGGCACAAGTGTAGCTTTTGTCAGCAGCTTTCAGCAATGGAACTGAAAGGCAGGTCCATTCCCTATGCATCACTACTCTCGTGCTGAAGTATTTTGCTCTTTCCCAGGAAGCATATTTTTTCTGCCTCTCAAGAAAAAGTCACACTCTATCCACAGAGTGTTGTTGACCTTTTGGCAAATAGCAAAGAGATGAGTCTTGGATGATGGACTTGCTGTGTCCCCTCAGGGACTAAACAAATGAATAGTCCTCAGCTTGGGGGAGATGCTGCACACAGCATCCAAAACCCATGCAATGCAGTCAATCTCCAGTTACCTGGAGGCATTTGCAGCCCACTGCCTGTCCAGGTTACAAAAAAGTGTCTAGTTCTTCATTCCTTTGATTTTTAAAGAGCTTTGGCTCAAATACCTTGCTATCAGCACAGCATTATAAGTGTCTTAGTGGAAGCTGAGCTTACAAACTACTCTTCCCTCAGTGAGACACTTCATTAGCTTTAGGGGAAAGACAGGAATGGTACAGTATAAATGAAGGGCAGGTCTGTGTTTCAGTGATGAGATCACAATTATCAGGAGGAAAACTTGGCAAGTTGGGATGTTTTCAGGGCTTCATGTTAGGGGAAAAAGCCCAAAAGAGAGTGAGAAAAAAAGGTAGAAAAGGGAGAAGTCCAGGTCACAAATATAATATGAGAAAACCCAAAGTCAGCGTTTCCTGTCTTCTTGTTATACAGGTCTTTTCTGTGTCTGACAGATAGCTGTTCTACAGCAAAAGTGACCCATATTGTTTAAATGAAGAAAGTTGCCAACGAAAATGTCTTGAATTTAGTTCAACACTGTATTCTGGAAGCCTCATTGCTTGGGAGTGAAGGTGCAAGGTTGTCTGCTCTGCTGTGAAGCAATACAGTCCTTTCAAGTACATCCTACATGACCACCTTTTGTCAGAAAATGTACATATCACAGATATCAATGTATAGCAGAGACTTAAGAGACCACCTAATCCATCCCTCGAACACAGATATTGTTCTAGGGAGATGTTTTTCTATGTGCTTCATAAAACCCTTCTGCAAGAGTCATCACACTTTCCTGAGCTACCTGGTTTCTAATTCTCCTGATATCTAATCTAAATCTCCTTTGCTGCAGTTTAAGAGCTCACACCCACTGTTTTCGCTCTGTCCCTAATGGACACGGGAGATTTCATAGCATGGAATCTGACAGATGTCAAGTTAACAGCCTCCTGTTCAAAGCAGAGCTAACTCCTAAGTCAAAGCAAAGGTCTTTCTCTCCCTCAGTGACAAATGTTAACTTACTTGAATATCATTACCAGGACTTCTCCCCTCTCCTGGGAGAGATGCAGTCTGATGTCAATGATTTGAATCTTCTTTCACAGATCACATTTGCTAGACTGTAGCTATTAGTCATTGCTGTTTTATTAGTCATAGCTTTATATATGCTGAATGCTTTTATACATACATGCATGCACCCATACATGCATACACAGCTAATTTTGATGAGCAGAAGCCTTTTCTTGGCAAGATGATTTGGTAAAGTGAACTTAATTCTGCATGCTGGGTGTAACAAACTGAGTTGTGTAATGTGAAGTGCAATGAAACATTAAATGGCAGTATGTTATCTGACCAGCAGAAGCATTTGCATCTTGTAGTATGATGAGTGGAATATTGTTATTGATATGGCAACAGAGGATATGCTTGGCTTTAACAGTTTCAGCAGTCTCTGCTGAAGGAAAGAGTCTCAAATATCTTTTCAGAGTGTATTTACCTACTTGTCTGGCTGGCATTGCTGTGGCTTTGACTATCAGCATGATTTTAACCTGCTATCTGAGTGAGCTATTCAGCATCTCTATACTAGCTGATAATGTATTTTTAAACAAATTAACTGTGAACAGCAGCTTGTGCTGTTTGCAGGATCACTGAAGAGTTGTGCTTTGGAGCTTAGCTACAAGCAACAAGTATCCCTTCTGTATGCTGACGGGCATGGCTGTGCAGATGTCTTGATGGACAGGAGAACTGGTCCACAGTAATCTAGCTGCACGTAACTCTGAAAACTCATAGAGCAAAGACACAAGGAAGCCAAACTACAGTGCTAGTTTATTTATCTGAGAGCCTTATCTGTAAGAGCTTTCTTGCCCTAACTTGGCCCAGGGGCAATGCTACAGTGCAACTACTTCTAAGAGATAACATTATTTTAAAATTTGCATATTTGTAGTGTGGAAGAAGTCCAGATATGGACAGGATTCCAATGTGTGAAGCACTGTAGAAAACACAGAGCAGGGAATTTAGTAATCACAAACTAAGCCTAAATAAAGGATCGTAGTGTGATACAGGGAGATCTAGTACAGTGAGGACATAAATCTTTTGAAGTAATGAAAACTGCTTAATATTTGCATAGTTTTGGGGCATTGCTATGGCACAGGAATGTTGTAAGGACTCAAATAAGGAAGATGAGGTAGTTTTCCGAAATGAAGCCAAGGAACATATTTATCACAGTTAAAAATGGAATTTTAAATAAGCTCAGACACAACTGATTGTACAGCTACTATGCAAACAATATGTGGGTTGGTGTTGTAGGTATGTATTTTTGGGTAGGTATTTTTATTTTACTTATAATGTTGTTATTATAAAGTGTTGATCAGCACAGTGATATTCTACCTGTAGCTGGTCCTGGGTCTCTGGATACTTCTAGGGCTTTCCTGAAAAAGGAACTGAGAGAAAAAAATGTGTACTAACAGTGGGGTTGAATCACTGTAGGGGGTTTCATATTCTGTCACTGGAATACTCTTAGACTCCTGCAAACTGAAAGAGATTGAAAAATAGTTAGTGTAGAATGAATAAACAGGAAAGAGTTGAACTTCTTGTTTTCATTTTCCCTGGCAGATGTTCAGTTGTTGAAGTGTTAGAGCCACCGGATGACAGAATAGTTTATGAATGTCCTCCTTCTCCATACTGTTGCCTCTGGGGGTGCCACCAAGCTGGGTTGAAGGTGGCAGCAGCTGGTATGTCTTGGTGGGATATTCAGAATAATGGCTGTCATTTGCTGGATGGGTGGAAACCACAGTTGTCTTCTGCTCAGTCACCACCTGGTCCCTGTCACATGCCACAGAGATTGATATAAATCAAACTCTCCCTGCAGTGGGGGCCTTCAGAAAACGAATTAATGTTTTAAAGCGCAAGAAAGGAAGTGTCAGAGATGCAGACCTAACAGTCTGCCAGTGAGCTGGCGGGTTGTCTTACTGCTTGGGCTGAATGATGAAGGGAGTTGTCAACATGTGGGAGCATCTCTAGGAGCGTAACTGGAAGAGTAAAGTCCAAATCAATGCCAGGTCAAGATAGAGGACATGTCTTCCTTTGCATAGTGGTAATGAGCTCTGGGCTGAAGTAGGAGGTAGGGGAAGGGATGGACTCTGCCTCTGAAGACATGTGGGCCAGATGTCACCTAAGAAAGTAGCTTGTATGGAACAACCATTTACAGGCTTCTAGAAGATAGGAGACCTTTGAGTTCAGAGATCGTAATATAATAATATGTATAATTTTGAATTGGTAAATTTTGACAAGCAGGTGGCTCAAGTGGTATCTTCACCCTTTCTGATGATGGCCTAGATTTGCTTATTTTCTTGTTACTAGCCTCAAAATGCGTCTGCATTGTTAAGTCTCTTGGAGCTGGTCTCAGTGGTGGGAGACCAGAGACCAGAGTACTGGATGATTGCAGGACATCCAGAACCTTTTTCTTCATATTAAAAATAAAACTGATAAGGAAGTATATTCTATAGACTGCATTTTCCGGGACTCTCATTTTTCTGTGCGATGTCTGTTATCTGAAAACATAATGCAAAGGTTGCCTCATCCCATCCCTGGGAGGAGATTAACCAGTCTGTGACTCTGTCATGTACTTTTCTACAAACACTATTGAAACAGACAGGTACAGATGATTCACAGCAACTAGATCTGCATTCATTTTTGCCCACTCTGCGAAAAAACAAAATAAAGCAGGAAAATAAGTAATTTCTGTTTTATCAATCTAGATTATTAAAGTTACCTAGTGTGAATCACTTGTGGAGCATTAATTTTTATGCCAGTCAAGGAAAATTAAGTGGCCTAATCACATTACATGTTCACAATTACAGTAACTGCAGAGCTTTTCCTGTATTTGCTTGGAGGCTATTCCATTTGGCTGGACTCTTTTGATACTGCTTTGCCTGTGTGTGCAATTAAAAGACTTTTTTTTTTATTAACCAGTTTTTACATTACACTCAGCGGCCCCGTCACACAACTAAATGACCCGTTTAACAAGCATGATAAAATCCTCATTAGGGCCTATTATAGGATTTAGTGGAGTCTTCCTGCTTCACTACAGCACAGGCCTAATCTAATTAACTCCGCCATTTAATTCTCTCCCTCCCTCTTCTTACTGTTTATTGGGCTTTTTGTGGAAAACAGATCCAAGGAACACAATTAACGTAATTTATCCCAGAAAATCCCCAAACATTAGCAAACTACAAATGTAATTGGAAAAGGCCTCACAGAGTTCAAGCATAGTAGGCAATTACTTCAGAACTACAGCGCTGCATATTACCATGTTACTTCTTATTATACTTTCCCAAGATGTGCAAAGAGGTAGTTCTAATCAAGTGCATTTAAAGCCATAATTAAGGCTCATCTTTGTGTTTGAACAGCTTTCATATCTAATTGAGGAAAAAATATGTGCCTTCAAGAATGAAATGTTTTTCTAGGATGTGCAATATGGAAAGGAAGTGAATGTTGTGTTCTTGAACCCACTGGTATAGAAGTAGAGCAACTCCCAGGTATAAAAAGTCCTGTGCAGTACTTTGTAGCCAGATTTACCAGTCACCAGAAAACAGACTTCAGTCATAAGTGGTAGCTAGTCTTTAGCTGGATTTTTTTTCGTGGCAGCAAGTTGTAGAACATTTATGAAACACAAGATGTACTGCAATGAGGTCTGTTGGCCACTGAACATGGGAAGGACACTTGGGGAGACATCACTCTCCTACTCTTTTCACAGGTTGAATCCTTTAATTTGCATTACTGTCAATCTTTTTCTTTTGGGTGTTGAACTCATACCAGATGCCAAGATGTCCAAGCCTAGTTACACTACATCTGAGATCATAAAATCATAGAAACACAGAATAATAAACTGGTTTGGGTTGGAAGGGACCTTAAAGCTCATCTGGTTCAAATCCCTTGCCATGGGCAGAGACACCTTCCAATAGACCAGGTTGCTCAAAGCCCCATCCAGCCTGACCTTGGAACAGTCCCAGGAATGGTCAGCTGGTCCCAGAGGTGTCCTGAGGAGTTAGGAATTGACCTTGGTATTCAGAACTGAAGATCTAGTCAGTTGTTGGATTTCCCAGTTAGATACTCATAAGGTGAGGCTGCTATCTGGATAAAAAATTTCTGACACTTCTATGTGAGCATTATGTAGTAGTTAAGATAGGTTTCTATAAGAAATGAGAGTCATCTCCACCTAGTATGGAAACATGATACAAGGTGCATGTCGGAGTGGTCAAAAGGTGGGAGAGGTACAGGTCTTGTCTAGCTCTTCATTTTAGCAGATGTGTGTGCTTATATGCATATAAGAAGGGAAAAAAGACAAAATAACTCCTCAGATGTTGATAAAAGGAGGGAAAAGATGATAAGACACAGGTCCAGAATGCAGTGAGAGGAAAGCAAAAGATAAATGAACATTTTTCATTCAAAAATGTCCAACAAGAGATTAGATTGCCCCTGTCTCAGAGGATGTTGATTTTATGCATATGTGCAAATAAATCATGTGTGGACCTCAACTTCCTCTTCCTGGAAGAAATTAGCAAGTGTCTTGTATAAACTGAACAGCAGCCAGGTGTAACAAGTAAACAATTAAAGCATAGGATGAAGCAAAGTTCAGTCCATATCTCCCATCTTTCTCTGAACTGACAGAGGAGGATATTTTAGTCTTGTATTGATTTGGACTTTTTGAAGTTGTCAAATCAAGGCAAGCTGCCTTTTGGGCAATGTGCTTTCAAGCTGCACTGAGTGAAAGATGGAATTATCTCATTTGCATGGTGCACAGAGCTGGACAAGATCAAGATAACATGACATTACCTTGGGATCTCCAGTATTTGATGGCATTAATCTTATTATCTTGGGCCTGGGTTTTTGGAAGCTTGACTCCCATGGAAGTTCAAATCTGATTTCTTTGAATGTGGCAAGCTTTTGAAAAATTTGACATAGTGTGCTGCTGCTGTTCCTTCTGGAAACCTTAGCTTTGGTTCATCTTTTCAAGCACAGCTTCCTGTAAGGGCAAGAAATCAGAAGGATGCAACCCAGGAACAATCAGACAGACTCTGAAAGTGTAGTGGAAAGGACCAGAAGCAAAAGCTGTATGACAGCCTTCTCACTCTGGAGCAAGGGAGTTGTTTCTAAGCCTAATGCTTTCATGAATCAATACATTTGAAATAATAATAATTATCCCTGTGGGGAAAGAGACTTAATTATTTTGCAGTGATCTTGGAGGCATGGCATGTCCACACACAGCTGCTCTGGCACGCGTGGTTGAGTTCAACGAGAATGTCTCAGTCATTTCTTTGATTCCTCAGGGTTTCTGCTGTCTAAGAAGTGCAATTAGGAGCAGGAAAGATTCACTGCATAGTGTCCAGCTTTGTGGAGTCTTTGCTGAGATGGAAAAGTGTTACTGCTATCAGTTCTCGCAAACTGTCTCAGCAGTGACCAAGGTTTGACAGACTGGTAGAGAAGAAGTTGGTGTGCTGGGGCCAGGTCACAAGCACTTTGCAGTACCTGGAGTTAAGCTCTGGCCTCATCACTGATCTTTTTTCTGCGCAAGGACCACTGGGTGAGTCCTGGGTTGCTATTGTGCAGGTGTGCACCAGGGTCAAAGCAGGGGTTTTGGGGCCAAGGAAAGACACAGCTCTAGTGTTGGCAGTAGCCCTGCTCTCAGCAGTAGGTAGGACTAGGTGACCTCCAGAGGTCCCATGCAACTAGTATTTCTCTGATCATGTATCTGTATTGTTTTGCTAAGTAGGCTTCATGACAATAAAATTCAAGTTCATTCATTAGAATGAGTTTAAGTAAGTTGAAATTAAAATGTTTTTATATTTAAAAAAGCCAATGCATTCCATAGGAGCAGGTGGGAGTTATTTTATGGTTTGGTTTTTTTTTCCTTCCAGCTTTGTTTTGTTTTTCAGGTTAAGTAAAATAATGGTGTGATTTAATGTTCTAA